>DWON01003301.1:0-18325 GCA_018251015.1 Phocides pigmalion okeechobee
TGGTGATGCCTCCCCGGGCGAGCTCTGACGGCTCTACCACCTTTAAACCACTGAAGTATCAAACGCGCATGCATCCCTGTAATTAATTGGTCACTGCGTATAACTTTCTAGTATTATCTATATTGCTCAGAGGCTCTTCTCTAAGACGCATCGTCACTATGCGAGGTAGAATTGGCATCTCCCCTATGTTATCAGAATTCGTCTTAAAACCGATCGTAAAACGCTTTGCTGTTCAAATTTGGTAGCAAGTTCTATATCTGATTGTTCAAAGGAATCGTTAGGACCCATCCGAGCCTAGACACGGAATTGTACAAAGGAACGTATCGATACGAAATGCATCTGAAATATTAATTTTCAATTTCCATCTCGATCTGATAAGCGCCATCTTTTTTCATTCGTTACCGGCCCTTTGGTGCTTCGATTTTGACTTTTTAATGATTTCGTTGATTTTGTAATTACGATTTGATAAACGTAACAAAGTAAATAAAGAAGTAATTAAAGAAAGTAAATACTGGTATTTATATTAAACACTAGTTTTGATGCGTACAGAAACAAACTTCCGTGCAATTCATCCCGTGTTTCACGGCCATAATATTGGAAATTTCAAAATCTTAGAGCCAACTCACGTCATATTTATATAGAACCTAACTGTAAAATTTTAAGTTCTAGTTTCAGCGCTATCGACTGTGATCTAGCTCTCTGAGTCTGTCTGTTTGTTTCCTCTTTAATATATTAATATTGGTAGTTTTTAAAGTATGGAAAACAGAAGTTGGTTACAGATGTTCAATCTATGACCAACTTTGGATAAAAAAAATTTTTGGATATTTGGGGTCCTGCCTGAAGTCGACCACACATATTTAGAATACTAGAAAAACATAAATTTCCCGTACTAATTCAATTATTTATTTAATCTATATATAGTGAAGAATACGCAGTCTTACTGATTCTGAGATCGACACACGATTGAATGTAACTACTACTAAAATCCTAACTTACTTTAAAAGTACTATCTAACACTAAAATCTTGTAACTTTGCAGACAGATTTATATAACATAAATGAATACAAAGAATATTTTTTTTGAAAACTTCACCCTAAGTAGTTGAAAGATTGTATAAAATTTGTTAAGTTTTACTGCTGTGCAAACAAAACCGCAGTCAAATTTAGTGTCAGCAATCATACTCATATAAACACAAAAAAAACATTCCCCTCCTTCTGGAATCGATTAAAACTTTCACATGAATATTAAAATAAAAACACACATATAAAACCAGTTATTTAAGCAAATATTGCAAAAATATTACCCTCGCTCTGTGATCGGGTAAAAACGCCCAACAAAACACACGTATACCTACTTATTGAAACATACATTACAAAAACATTACCGTAGCCGTCCATCGGGTAAAAACGAGCAACAAAATCATAGAAAGATTACATCTAACAATTAATATTAGAGAGAAATGAAAGTAATCCCGATAATAATTTTACCGAAGCCGAGACATCTGATCCCGCTCATAATCCGATTTGCGCGATCGAACTGTGCCCTATATTGAATTTGCCATTATTTCTGTACGCGGCTGTCCCGAAGACATTGATTTTTAATGGTATTACATGCGTGACGCAAAAATATATATTCCTTGCTGTTTTAGGAGGCTGCGTATAAAAAAAATCATTCCGACACTTTGATATTACCTCTTTATTTGTAAGAAGTCTATTAAAAATAATTTAGATCTGCCTTCGACGCATTGATATTGACTCTTTCGTTTTTAGAAGTTGATTAAATTAGTACTAAAGAGCTGCCTTCAACGCATTGATGTTACTTCCTATGTTTTTGTAAGTCGGTTAAAATAGTTCTAAAGAGCTGCCTTCGACGCATTGATATTACCTCCGTTTTTAAAAGTCTGTTAAAAATTGTACTAAAGAGCTGCCTTCGACGCATTGATATTACCCCTTCATTTTTGAAGTCTGTTAAAAATAGTATTAAAGAGTTGTTTTCGATGCATTGATAGTACCTCTTTCATTTTGAGACGTCGGTTAAAAATAAAATAAAGAGCTGACTGCGACTTCTTTTATGTAGGCTTCAATTTTCGAGTCTTTCCAGATTTTCTAATAGCAAAAAGTTCCCATGTACTCACACCTTAAGTACGCATACCTTAATTTTCAAATTGGCATAACTATTTTATTTATAGATCAATTGAAATGAAACGAAAACTAAATGTAAAGTGAAGCTTACTGCCATACATTGGTGAAAATCACACTCTAATCATTTAAGTCGTTTTTGTTAATAGCGCGTATAAAAACACAGACAAAATCTCTTAACTATTGTTTTCGGTTGTATTGCGTTATTTTAGGCCCCTAATAATGTGAACGATGAATTTAGATTTCTGTTCTGGGTCTGGGTGCTTGTCTACTTATTAGGTGTGTTCATTCATGGCAGCAGGTGAGGTTGCCGGCTACACTTTAAAGCGAGGCGACCATCTTAGTCCTCAGGAGTAGCAACGTTCGAGGTCAGATAAGATTTCGGTCGAGTTTGTGCTTGTACCTACGTGAATGTCTATGGGCTGCGACTGAACATCAGGTGGTTTGCATGCTCGTTGGCTACTCTTCTCACATAAAAACGCATTATTAGTACATATGTATGCCGCTGTTAATTCCTGCTCTCCGTACCTCTGATTTGGCCGCTCCCATCCATCATCACAGATGGAAATCCAATTTGTTCGGCAACTAGACGTCGCAACGTCACACCGTCGCACCCCTAAACGAATTACCCCGGCACGCGCCACCACGATTAGTGGCTAACCGATTTATTCCTACAGGCACTATTGTCGTGCAACTGTTCCGACTATCTTTTGTGATGGGATTTCCCGGTCAATCTTAACCAAGAATACGATCAAAATCAATGAACTGATTTTATATTGTAACTTTAATTCAAGAAGTGTATGTAAATAAATTGTCATTAAATAAATAATTGAATTTAAGGGCAGTATAGAAGCGATCGAAGTCGATGTACTGATTTTACATTGTAACTTTGATTCAAGAAGTGTATGGAAATAAATTGTAATTAAATAAATATTTGGCATGAAAGGCAGTTTAGAAGCGACCGAAGTCGATGAACTGATTTTACATTGTAACTCTGATTAATGAAATAAATGTAAATAAATTTTAATTAAATAAATATTTGACATGAAGTGCACTTTAGAAGCGATCAAAGTCGATAAATTGATTTTACATTGTAGCTTTGATTCATGAAGTGTATGGAAATAAATTGAAATTAATTAATATTTGACATGAAGGGCAATTTAGTGGCAGTTTAGCCGTGACCACGAACCGTGTAACTCGTTCGAAATATCGGCAATTGAAAAGCGTTAATCGTGACTACCCGTTATATAACATAATACTTTTTTTGTTATTTTAACTGATATATCCTTAAAAACATCTTGCATTTGCAAACAGTATTTATTACATAAAATATACCCACTTAGAATTCCGGCATAATCTTGTAAAAATATGTTTCGACCATAAAGATTCGGTTGCTACTAGATACTTACAAGCATGGACACAGTTTTGGTCCTTAAAAGTAGGAGTAGCACTAAGTATTACTCCTCTACCTCGGTCTACCTCTATCTACTTCGGTGAACAAAGAGCTGGTTCATATCTCACACGGTGAATTGCGATCACCATTGAACCATACAGACGGCTAGCGTTCTCGGCACCATGCCGTATGGTCACGGACTCCCTTTAGATTGTTTAAAAGGATTTATCATAATTAGTTTTAAAATTTTCATTAGTGTTTTTAAAATCGAAATTCCTGTGTACTACGAAACGCAGACAGACGAACACATGTCGACCCGTGACAAAACGAAGACATACTCGTAATGTGTGTGTGTCCTTGGCTACATCCGACATCCGATTCTCACACTCCGCGAGATAAATCTCGATTTTAATTATGTCGAAACGATCCGCGGATGTTTCAGCTTGACATATCAAAAAATCTGGTTTGTTTAAATTAATTTGATATTGAAATAATCTCAAACCATTAAATTTACGTGTAGTATTATGGAAAATCTACATTTCAAATAAGTGATACTAGTGGTTTTTATGCATTTCGTACTCTCGATTTACGCTGGAAATAGCAGTTTAGCCGCGACCACGATCCATGTAACTAGTTCGAAATATCGGCAATTAAGAAATGTTAATATTAAGATAATAAAGTGATAAATTATTCACATTAAATTAATGGATTTAATTAAGCCATAATTTAAGACCACTTCCAACGGGAAGGTGTTACTGTTGCACTGAGTTCAGTATCTAGCAACTCTTGTGTAGGTTAAAAGGGTATGGTTGCTGGATCATATATGTATTAGGCAACCATCGTATCACTGAGGAATAACAACCCACTTGTAACCGACTTCAGGTACTCCTGTTCTATCTATCTATAATGAACTATACTGATGCTTGAACTGAACAATAGTTAAAATAATTGATTTGTACTGATAAACTTGCATCACATGGTCATTTCACATCAGACGGCTTGTATTTTTCCAGCTACTTTCTACTCTGCTACTTTTCCAGTATAAAAAATCCCTGACAAATTTTTTACGGTACACACGGGCATCTTACTACTAGTCTCTCTGTACTATACTTTAAGTATGCGTCGTTTGTATTCATTCTGGCGTCATTACAATTATCATCCAAAAATCCGAGTCACAATCAACTAATCATCCAGTTGGACCACAGCTTCAAAGGGCCCATTAATAATGAATTTGGGCAGTAAATTGCCTTTATACGACGAAGGGATTTGGCGGGACGCCACGTGTGCCCCATTAGCCTAATAGCTGCTGGAATCTTCAGCTTTAGCGACTGTGCTATTGAAAACGAGTTTCAATAGCACAGTCGCTAAAGCTGAATCTGAGAGCTATCCAGAGTTCAAACTTACGTTTTATAAACCACCTGCTATCAAGCTATCTTGCTATAAGCTATCTTTGTAATAGCTGTGGATTTTACCCCCTGTAATATTATTAGGTATAATAAATACTACAAAATATTTATAATAAATGATGCAATACTAATCGATTTCGTAGCAATTGTTTTAAATGTTTTAAATTTATGTGGTGTACTGATTGGAATGGGAATATCTATCTAAAACGATTTTTTCTGTCACGAACATCTACATAATCCCTCATCGCCCTCATAATCTGCCGTAAAGCATTACTTGTGTTTCGGTTAGAGGGGTGCGGTTGCCGGCTATACTTTGAAACGAGGCGACCATCTTAGTTTTCAGGAGTAGCATCGTATCTACGTTCGAACTCAGATACGATTTCAGTCGTATTTGTAGTTGTACGTGGATGTCTATGGGCTGCAACTACTTAGCATCAGGTGGTTTGCATGCTCGTTTGCTATTCTTCTTACATAAAAAAAATCTTTCGAATATCATACAAATAATACTGGTCATTGAGTACAATTGTGTGTTGTTTTGTATTTATTAATTTATTTATTAATACGGGAAACAAAAACTTTAAACATTATTTTACGACAGTTATAGAGATGAAGGAGTACGAAATATGAATGAACGAATGATGAATGGATTGATGAATGAATTAAATAATGAACGAAAGAATCACATTTTAAATAAATAAATGAAAGAGTAAATAAACATATAAATGAAAAATATATATTGATTTCAAAATTAATGATTGAATGCACGATAGAATGATTGAAAAATATGTGAAAGAATGTGTATGAGTTTTATTTATTTGATAAGTATACGCAAAAACAAATTTTATGAATTCGTTTCATTTATTAATTCATTCAAAAATTTTAGGAATTCATAAAATTTATGTTTAATAAATGAATTTAAGAATTAATAAATGAATTTGTTAATTTGATTAGTACGCGTACATATGGGGTTGACAATAATTATTTACTTATTTAATTATTTCAGTTCTGTTCTTATAAAATAACATAAACAATTTTAAACAACGAACAAATAATTGTCTTAAACCGTTAAAAACAACGTGTTCAGCCAAGCATAGAACACGTCATACCACGTAGATGACCCGGCGAGTAAATCTTAACCCTATTAGAATCTTCCTGTCCACGAATTGTGTTGTGAAATGAGCGGTGTCTTCAAACGGCGGCACTCGTATGACCAATGACTCGTCCATGGTGAATCATTACTACCAATGAAATTGATTGGAACTATCTCGTAATGGGCCTGTGCCTTCTGTTTCATTGAAGCCTTGCGCTGCGTTCAAAGTTCTCCCGTGCTAAATAAGTATGTTATAGAAACATTTTGCGTGCGTTTTGTGTAAAGAATAGCAAATAAGCTCCTACCTGATATAACGTCACGCTGTAGCTGAAGAACATCTACAATAACCTCAAACAGGAATGCCTATCTGAAGTCGGACTTAAATACGTTGCTATTCTTGAAAACTTAGATGATCGCCTCGCTTGTATTCAGCAACCGCAGCCGGCCAACCGAAACACAAGGACTGTTTTATAACTATTTATGAGGACGGAGGTGGTACATATTCAGTTGAACTGTTATTCCACCACCTTGCAAAATATTATTAGCCAGTACTAGGAATGTCAAGATATATACTTCTTTCTGTTTTATCGGTTGCCGCTCACTCATTTAAATAATAGATGTAAGGATAGAAACGTAACTTTATTTTCTAAAAAAGTTAGATGAAACTGTATATACAGATAAAATAAATAAAATTAAATTATTCTAATTTCAAAACATACATAACACTCTTCATATTAAATTGTTGAATATCGTCCTGTCACTGAAACACAAATGTTGCTTCACGGCGGATTATAAAAATGGCATTAGTACCTCCCCGGTAAAACAATAACTCCACCTGTTAACGAATGTCTTGCGAAAATATTAACGATATTTAATTTCGTTAAATATTTTAAATAATTAATAACTACGTTCTAAAATTTAACTTTTATATAACGAGTACCTACTCACGATTAACGCTTAACTGCCGGTATTCGGTAAATTAAAGTTAACGTTAAATAAAAATCGTTAATCGTGAGTACCCGTTAAATAGTCAAATGCTCCGTTACCCGTTAAAAACTCATATACCTGTTATATAGTCAAATGTATAAATTCCGCGATAATATTATTTTAAATGGTATTATATGTCATTGTTGGATCAAGAAATGGTCGTAACGTCTGTACAGACGAATGTGGGCAACACTGTACGTGTTATGACTTTGACCTCAATTCGCAAGTCAGTCTCACGGGATTTGGTTTCAGATATGATTTCATGAATCGAACACTTGCAGTTAAAGCCTAATTAGCATAATAGTGACTGGGCTTATTAATATCTCGATTTCGGGCTTATTTATATCTCATATATATAAATGTTGCTAGTAGTTTAGAAATTGTAGGGCATATATTTTGTTAAACTAATTTTAGTAAGGAAATAGTGTAATTTTGTGTTGCTTAAATATTAACTGAAAAGAATAAGAGTAATGAAGGCACTGGTGATGTACTAATAAATAAAATGTCTGTTGATGATAATTAATTGACAAAGTTAGAGATAGATTCAAAAATTCATAACAAATTGACATGAAAACACTAAAAGTATATGTCTTGTAAGTTAAATTAACGTATGAAGTTTTACAGTGGAGTTAAGTATAAAAATTAAAGCCAAATTAATAAATATGGATGAAAACGCAGGTATATAACCATTTACTTATAAACGTTAAAATGCGTTTTAATTATTTTAACCTTCTGTAGTAATAGTAAGATAAAAGAGCAGCAAATAAGCCTGTTTGATGTTTAGTGGCTACTAGTGTCTGGACGTCCACATCCAACTTCAAAGGGAATTAAAAGCCTATATGAGGTCGTAGACAAATCCTTGCTATTCTTGACGATTAAGAAGATCGCCGTACATATAAACGGACAAGTCAATCACATCTCATCACGGCAAATTCTAAAGACAATCTAAGATGATCTGGAGATGTAAGTCGATAATAGTACCAACTATTACCTCCTCAGTCGACCTATAGTTCTACAGTCTAGTACAAAATAGGTCTTTGCGAACATAGAATAAAATTTTATAACAATTTGTTCTGTGTTCTTATAAAAATACTCAGACAAACAATTGCGTCCAATTTAGATTCTGCCCTGAGAAAACATTCAATCTCGCACAATTAACACCTCTTAACCCGTTCCGCCGTTCGCACGACAATCAACCCGAACTGCAGCTCAATTTAATTGTTGTGCTCAAGTTTTTAAGGGATTTCCGCTTTCAGCAAAAAGGACCCTGACGTTGGGTCAAAACCCCTAATTTTGCTTGTTTCAACAAATAACATTTGCAGAAATGGAGCAATGTATCTGGTTAAAGCTGATCCATCATTTGCGCTGACTCTAGTGTGAATTTACATCAACAGCGTTGACCAGTTATTGTCAGGTAGCACGACTATCTATAAAAACTTCTTGGCAAGAATCATGGAAATAACGTTTGCTGAAATATAGAAATTTATCTGGTTGGAGCTGTACAACCATTTGCGCTTAATCTAGTGTTGTGAATTTACATCAACAGCGTTGACTAGTTATTGTCAGGTAGCACGACTATCTATAAAAACTTCCTGAGAAGAATCATGGAAATAACGTTTGCTGAAATGGAGTAATTTATCTGATTAAACCTGCTCCATCATTTGCGCTGACTCTGTTGTGAATTTACATCCACAGCGTAGACCAATTATTAACAGGGAGCACGATGTCTATTAAAATCTTGGTGACAACCGTGGCCTTTTTTAAATAGGTACTCGTAAGTGTGTCGCTTGTATCAAATCAAAATCTATAACGTAATTGATAAGGTATTTTAAAGAGTGATTTCAAGTTCTGGCATTTTATAAAGGCAAAGGGCCTTTTAATACCTGGTTCGCGAATTTGTAACTATTCCGTATTTCATGACTTGTGGAAGAAATATATGAAAAACATTTCGAAAAAACATTCAAGTATCGACTTATATCTTGAAAGTAATTGCAATACTGGTAAAAACAAACGAGATATCAGGAAAATGAATTAGGGTATTAGGCAATGCTTAATAAAAACTTCCATTTGTTCTGTAACCAACTGAAAAAATATCATTGTAAAAATATATTGGAACAAATCAAAAATATATATTATTTTCTACGTATATATATAATTCAGTAACTTTATTCACAGAGTCCATATTGGACTTTGTTCAGCTGAAATCGTTTTCGCCAAGTCCATCTGATTCACTCACATCACAAATTCACACAGCGCATTGATGAACCACGATTTAATTTACAACTAGATCTCTTAGATCAATTAGAGTAGCAGATGACAAACATCGCTATGACTAAGAACATGCGTAGGAGGCGTGAATCCGTGGGAACTGGCCCACGGGTAAAGAGCACTGTGACTTGCTCTTGATTAGACGTAGGCTAGACGTTTAGAGGATTTTGTTGAAGATGTACTGATTTACTAAAACGTAACCTATATTCTTTGTAGAATTTTTTGTTAGGATCTTATTATTTGGCACCTAAACAATCTCACCTTAAACTAAATATATTAAAAGTCAAATCTAAATAATCTACAGGGAGTCCATGCCCAAACAGTATGGTTACATTTTTTTTATCACGCGATAATTTTTAATAATACGAAAATAATCGCTATCGTCCTTCTTAATTTTAAAGCTACAATTCTTAAAAAAACAACATTTTTTCTTTTATTCTGGCGCTATGCTCTCATTTAAAAGGTATCGCGCGAAACAATTATTTTATTGAGGCCTTCAATATTTGTCGTAAGGATTAGCAAGACGTCTATGATCAAATTTAGGTAGAACTACTGTTCCATATAAAATTGGTAATGATTGTCAAGGGGCCACAGCATTCGCTTAAGTTCAAATCAAGTTTGCTATTTCTATTATATAAAAAACTTTAATTATAAAATCAAAGCAAATACCTCCTTTTTACTTACTTTTAATATACGTAACAACTTCAGTATTCAAAGATATGTCACCAGATAATCATCGTTCTAATTTATTTAAATAGTAACAGGCAAATATACTCTCAGTAACTACGTATTCATTTATCACAATTCATTTGCTTCTGTACGTAACACCAACGTCCGAGCTTCTACGGCTATATCGAGGAATATTAATTAGAGTCAGCAATCAACAACTTCCTCTATTAGCACGATTGTGTTCACAGAAGAGATTAGGAACATTAATTAAAGCAACTTTGTTATGGAAAAAATATGATCCCCAGTCAGGAAGAAGCGACCTTAGTTGACCCGATCGAGTTGCATATTTAGCAAATAAAAAATGGACCTTTGTTCCAACAACAAAACACATCACTGTTACTGAACAGATAAAGATTCCTTGGTAGACTGCATGTCACCGATGATAAGAGGATAATGTCATCAATGTAGTCAGTCAGACGTTGAGGTCCTGATGCCAATCTCGGCCTTATTATAAATGCATATGGTATATAATAGAATGAAGTACTTAATACCAGATGTGCGTATGTGTGATGCCTACCCTTAAGCGTCTTACTGCGCCCATTAGTTTTCATGGTCGATCATAATTATTCATTCTATATTAATATTAATCCTAATAGGATGTGATCGTATCTCAGTAAATAAAGCTGAAATTGATTCAGAATTAAAATGAAAACAGAAGTTTCTCAACTAATTGATATTGGATTGCCTTTACCCAATATACATAAGTCTTATTAGAAATTTAAAAAGTGACAAACGTGATAAACAATATCATAAGAAGTTTATTTTCTAAAATAATTAATATAAGAGAATCTCAAAATAAGCCACTGTTAACTGTTTTAATTTTTAAAATAAAGAATTAAAGCGATTATGAAAAAACTAATAAACAGTTTTAGGTGATTATATAAACGACTTAGGTAATTTATTGATTTCCTAAAATATGGAGCTAAAATCTAAGGTCAATAAATACATTTACAGTTTACGTTAATCATATTTAATGTAATTGATTCGAAATTAAGCATGCAAAATAGGATCAAATGGCCGTTTGGATTCCGTTGCAATTTGTAGATTGTCCACATTTAGAGTGTTGACTGCACCCAATAATAATGCGCTGTGCGACCAGCGACCACCCAGCCTCGTGTAATTAGATACCAGGATTAGAGAACGGAATGTGTGGAGCTCTTGCAATGAGTGCAACGTGGAGACGATTCTTGCGTTGCTAACGGCAGAACAGATCTCCTTGTTCAGATTCTATAATCTTTACTCTAGATAGATAATTTGAGTATTTTGTTTCATTAAATCATAGTTGTGGACAACGGTAGTTACATTGGTTAAAGTTAGGTTTGTAAATCGATAATCTTCAATTGACACAGTTGTTCCAAATGGTAGAGAACATCACTCATCGCTTTTTTATGTGAGAAGAGTAGCAAACGAGCCTGCAAACCACCTGATGTTAAGTAGCCGCAGCCCATGAACATCCACGTACAACCACGAGCACGACCGAAATCTTACCTGAAGTCGAATGTAGATGTGTTGCTACGTCTGAGGACTAAGACTTTTCGTTTCAAAGTGTAGACGGCAACCGCATCTCTCCAACCGAAACATAAGAAATGCTTTACAGCGAATTATGAGGGCGGCGGTGGCACCTCTCCACTAGAACTATAATTCTTCCTCCTGTAATAACTTCCGCCAAATTCTTTAGATTGTCCTTAGCTGGCGCATTGACTATGGCCAATAATACAGCTCTGTGCACGACCACCCAGTCTCGCGTAATGGGACACCGGGATTAGGAAACCGAATGAGTAGAGACAACTCTTAGTTAATACAATAAAGTTCTTGCCGTTTTTGTTATATCAGAAAAATTACTTGATTCACTTTATTACCATAAGCATCGATATTTCATGGAATTGGTAGTTAATTTTAACTGGTGTTTCTAAGTTGCCAAAACATTTTTTTATTAATGTTAAAGTAATGTAAAAGTTAAAGTAATGTAAACTTAAATAAATGAGTCTCATTTATTTAAGTTTAAATTGCTTCTATATAATTTTTCATAACCATCTTAATGTTTAAAATTTTAATATAAAGTAAAATAATCATTTATATACGGGAGAGCTCGAACGGTATCCTGACAATCAAAGAATTGACTGTCCATATATGACCTATTGCAATATGTATATGTATACATATTTTAATTTTTTTCTTTGGTATTACAATAAATAATTATTTTAAAATATATAACAAAGTTATGTCATAAAGGAACAACTCCATTCTATCTGTACTTCTTAAAACGATTTGATCTGTACACTAGCTTAATACTGAATGTTGGTCATTCATGCGAGCACAGGATTTGAACATCTACACAAATAACAATAAGAGATATTTTATTGCACAGTCCTTGTGTTTCTTAAGATTATCTCATTCTTCATGCATCGGCAGCTAATAATAAATTGAACGATGAATGGTTCGGTTCCATTGATGGTGATGAAGGCTCGATTGTCTGATGACAACTAGAGTTAATTGAGGTTGCGCGGTCGCTTTGATATAGATAAGAGTGTGTTGGTGGCATTTCCTTTAACGGAAGCTTTATTTAATTGTTACGTTTATCTTACAAGATTATTACTTGGATTGTCCAGCAACTATATATTTGGTATACTTAACGCATATGCGAGTACAATACAGATCTTGTACAAGTAAATCTTATACTATCGTAAAACTTTTCGAATGAAATTATATGACTGATGATGATGATATGATTACTTATACTTTAAATTTAACAGTAAAACATATTTAATTTAAAATTAAAAAGTATAAAACATTGTAGACGAAAGTAAAGATGATTAGGTTCTTAGCCTAATTTATGAAAAAAATACTAAGACTTGGAATACTGAATTTTGAAGATCTCAAACATGATTGTCGTAAAATTTATCGAAACATTGCATTGGATACTGAGGCTCTTCTCAAAAACGTAAACGCTATACATTTAACAAACACAGAGGAACTTCAACGTTCTAAATAAACGTTTGTTTGGCGTGTTGTGTTATTAAATTCTTAGAATCTCTGTATGCTATCGTTCCGGAAATATGTTTATCAAAAGTTATAAAATTGACTTTTATGTTAACTGTTGCTTTATGCAATATAAAATGATTAGGCATTATAAAAAATAGAGCCGTAAATCGTAGGTTGATAAGTTTGTTTTTTAATCTCGTATCCGAATACCATGTTTTCCTTTCCCGTATCCAATACTTTAATATTTTGTAGTATTCATCCCATAACTAAATTACATTAATTTGTGAGTGAATGCGATCGCTATTTAGCGCGGGAATGCGGTCACCGTTGTTGAAATCCTAGTACGTGTACTAACACATACTCCCTTTATATTATTTTATTTTATTTAGATTATTTGGGTGAAGCTTTTTATGATGTGCAATGTTAGATCTGCAATTAGTATTAAGTACACAGAAAGTATATTAAAATTTGAGGGTAAATAGTACAAAACGTAAAATTTCGAGTCAATTTGTGTTTGTTGATTTTGACTTTTATTTCATCATTATCAAAATATTTCTGTTCCAATTGGACAAGGTTCTCGTCTCAAAATTATAAGACTTTGATCATATTTCACCACGCGGTTCAACCGTGGATTGGAAAAGTGTGTTGAATTAATGCCATATTATGAATAGCAACTTTTTAAACTTTTGTGTCTGTATGATACGTCTCATAATTGAAACATAATTAATACGAAAAAAAAAACTGAAAATTATATTACTATTTGTATATAAATACTACATGTAGAGGAAAGAGTGTAGATTATAGAGTATAGATAGAAATTTATATTTTTGTTAAATGTACAATTCATAATTAAAATGTATTTAATACAAATGAACACGGAAAATTATTGTACTTTTTGTATTAACAGTAAATGATATAAAGCAATAGACTCGTTCACAAATTTGTGGGTTAAGGCAGCCGTTTCCGGCAGCTTCCGCGGTTTCAGTAAAATGTGTTCATTCCCACCGAGCTGCTTTAATTAGCTTTTCAACTTTAGTTTTGGTCGTTTAACTCATGTATTCAGTTTGGTCTACTTCAACCGACTTCGTTTCAAAAGTTTTATTGTTAATTACCTTAATGTTATTTGCAATAGTATTTTATGGAAGAAGAATAGCAAACTAGAATGCAGGGAAATTGATGTTAAGTAGTCGCTTTATCACATAGATTCAGACTCAGACAGGAGTGAAGTGTTATCTGAGGTTGTATCTAGATGCGTTCCTACCTCTAAGGACTAATGGTCGCCTCAATTCTATGTATAGTCAACAACTGCACTTCTCAAACGAAACTCAAGAGTTGCTTCACGGACGGATCAGTAGAGTGGTGATGATCCTTACTCGGTTTTAGATCTTCTATAGTCTGCTTCTATCTGCTTTCATACATGAAGCATTTCAATAGTCCTCTGGTTTTAAATTGTAAGCATACCTAATGCAATAGATGTTAGAGACTCATATTTAGTCAAAATAGTTAATAAAATGTATTTATTATTTGATTTATTTCTTTTAGTTTCATGCAGTTCTCCCAATTTTACAAAACTTAACCCGTAAGGTTTAGCCAGGTCTTCTTAATGTATTCGGTACGTTTATTATGACGCTTTGTTACCCATCAAATAAGCCAAAAATTTACCGGCTTCACTTTGAAGCGAGGCGACTATCTTAGTTCTCAGGAGTAGCAGCGTATCTGCGTTCGAGCTCAGATAGGATTTCAGTCGTTTTTGTGATTGTACGTGGATATCTATGGGCTGTGACTACTTAACATCAGGTGGTTGCATACTCGTTTTCTACTCTTCTCACATAAAAAAGCGTCATTAATTTGATGGAAATATCAGACCGTCTTTTGATAGCCGATCCGAGGTCCAATGATAACAAATTGCAATTGTATAAAACTCGCTCGAGCCACTTCAGTCGCCGCGGGAAGCCGGACATTGGCTATTTGCAGAGGGCACAGGGCGCCCCGACCGGCGCCTCGTTGATCGACTGTCATTATCAGATCTCATTATTTTATTGTTCCTATTACTTTAAGATTGACGTTATTTTCAATTTTACTGTCGGGATGTTATATTTATATCAATAGAACGTTTCATTAGCGTCTTGGTTTTTCAGTTTTTCTGTCAGGATATTGTCTATATCAGTACAGCATTTAATTGGCTTCTTAGTCTAGTGGTTAGAAACTCAATGCTAAGGCGATCGTTGTGTGTCTGATTCCCACCCAGGATTTATTTGTGTGACGAGCAGAAGTATTTATTACGAAACATACGTATATATGCTTATCTGGTCACCACAGTACTGACTCTATCTAGTTGGAGATGAGATGCGTTGTTTCAAGTTATTACTGCATTATTAATATATTTTTAGACAGCATCAAGAAAATTTAGCTTTGATTTAGAAAAGCTTAGATGGAACGCACCTTCCTTTTGACTTTCACTGAATGAGTGCTAAATATTCTTATACCAGCACAATTTTGATATAAGAAACAAGGAAGTAAAAAAGACATGCAACATAATTTTGCATATTGTACTGGATACTTACGATTAAGGATTTTTAATTTTCAATTATGCGTATGGTCACATCAAAATGGAGTTCAATTTAAAGAAAGAACAATCGTTAATTTGATTACCCGTTACATAGTAAAATGTAAAGATTCCACGATTGCATTAGCTCAAAAACATTATTGTCATCCATTTTGTAATCCATTCCGTAAACACAAGTGACCATCGATATAAAATATGCTTTATGTACGTATATACAGGAGACAACGGTTAAGCTTGAAGTTTATGTGGCGGGATATGGACCCATTCTAAACGCCCCAAGGCCCCATTTCAATTTGGGCTCAGAGGATCCAGCACGCGACACTTTTAATGGGGTGCAAGATATTAGATACAGCGACATTGTAATCTTTATTCACTTTGATTCATCCAAAGAAAAGAATTTCAAATATTTTGTTATGTTACCTTTATAATAATTTAAGACAGTTAAATCTCGTATGACCTATATAAATATTTCCAAATGCCAAAATATTATTTAAGTTTACTTATGATTTCTCAATTCAACTCAAAAACATCAACTAAATTTGCAAATTTTATGTACTACTGTGGGTATGTACCCAAAATAATATATGTTTGTTGGCTATATGTTTATGAATACGTTGGTGAAATAAAATTCTCGCTATCTCTTTGAAGATATCGAAAGGATACAAATTTTGGATACGATGCATTATGCTTATTTTACATTATTTTTCTTAATTTTTTTCTTAATTTATATAAATCTTAATTAACATACATCCTCAGATAGGACTGAAATTCTTTCTGAAATCATACGTAGATGCATCTCCTCTTGAGAACTGAGGTGGTCACCTCGCTTTAAAGTATAGCCAGCAACCTACTCATTCAATCCATGGATAACAGGGGTGAACATGGTACTTTCACGGTCGATTTATCCGCTGAAGAGGTTCTTTCTCGATCCAACTATCATTCTACCCATGACAAGGTCCTTCAAGTATCTATATACCTATCGCCATTCCCTTGCACCACAACGCAACACAGGAAGCGATGATACAATTGGCGTTGTCAGCGACAAATTAGCGCTGCGCCCGCGCCCGGACGCCGGTCATTGATTCTTAAGCGCTGGCGCCATTCGGCCGAATGTTCCAACTTTTATCCATTGTCGTGACTCACGCACTTTTTTCATCCACGTTGATTCATAGATGCATGGACAATTGAGAAGGTCGGTGTATGAAGGTTCTTCTATAAATATGACTGTTGTGCGAAATTTAGATTCATTGGGTGTCCATTTCCTAGTTGATATCAACCAAGTAAACGAAACCAAATCAACTGAAAATTTAAATGAAACATTCTTCCTAAACGCCATTTAATGGTTTAAATTTATATGAATTGGCTATAATAAGATTATACCGACTAGACAGGGAAAGTAGCAATTTTAATGCCACTTAATGAGAGGTTGAGCCAGTGATAAGAACAATTTGCAGACATTTTCTAACTCTATCGATCGATATGGAAAGCCCATCCATCCATCAGCCTTTAGCCACTGCTAGACTGGTTTTGTGCAGAGTCACCAGCAGTTACACGCTAACTTTACTAGGTCATCGGTCCACCACCACCACCAAAACGTCGGTCTACTTTGGAGCCGGGATGAGCAAGCAAAAAAAAGAACTTTAAAAATCATAAATAAATCAATCTTTTGTTTTATATCCTTAGGGGGTAGAATTTCAAAATTACCTTTAAAATTCTATACAAGTTAACTGCAAAATTAGTAGATTATTTATTCAACGGTTTCGGCATCTTAGGATTTGTTAGTCACCTTACTCTTTTATAGGTATACATAATATAATTATAGTTCACAATTGGAGGTACTTGACTATTTTAAGTACAAAAAGGTCACATTGACCTTTGCACCTCCATGTCTACACTTAGTCATTCCCTTATTACGTGGTCTTAATGACGTTGCTTGAATTAAGATAAGGAAGATAACCTAGTTAGTCAAAAACTTCTCACTGACATTTTTTGTACATCTTTATTGAAACTTTGTGACATTTTGATAAAACACTCGGTTTCGGTGTTTTATTGTTTCATATAAAGCCTTTGAATAGATAACTGTGTATGGCAAACCGGTAACTATGAATTTATGGACATAAACTTTCGAAATTTAATGCATAAATATGAAAAGTAACTTAATCTTCAGAAATAATAATAATCATTTGTTTTTGATCGTAATTTTGCCAAAAAGGTCAGAAATAACTAAAGATCCCTATGATTGGTGACCGATCAGTCAGTGTGGATGGATTTATTAATAGTTATCCATTGCTGGTTTACATTAAAACCACTTTGCATAAAAAGTTATTAGGAACTCAAATGTAACACTCACAGGTTGCTAAGGTCACGGATCCCCATCCGAAGTACAAGTGGTCATTGAAGACAGGATAAGGACGATAAGAGACAAGGACAATCAGTGCCGTCCGAAGGAAGAGAGCGATTCGGTGGCGCCACAGCGGCGTGACAACCGTAATGTGGATATATTAGATGCTTGTGCGGTGTTGACAATTGTTTAAAACGATTTTAGTAGGCCTTTAGCTTTCATGAAATCTATCTCTCTATATCTATCTATATAGTATATTCTTTAGAATCTATAGCAATAAGTTAACTTTAAGCTGGAAGATTATTAAAATGGAAGTAGACAGAAGTAGATAATAAAAATTAACAATAACACATTATTGGAGGCGACCATCTTAGTCCTCAAGAGTAGGAACGCATCCGCTTCCATCCTTAAATAGAACTTCTGTT
>DWON01003302.1:0-18322 GCA_018251015.1 Phocides pigmalion okeechobee
ATTCATATTTGTATATTAATAGTCCGCAGTGGTAATATCGTCTTTTGTACGTCTATTATCTTTGCTATTAAGCATAAGCATAGCAGGTTTATCATAGTGAGGATTTCATTTATCATCTTGCGGTCACAGCTGTTATACCCATCAGACAGTATCAAACACAGTATGGCTTCAAACTAACGATAGAATCATGTGCTTGGTTATAAAATCGAAATACCCATTTTTCATGCAAGCTATCTTGAACAAACGAACGAAGGGGGGACGTCCTACACCTATCTGCTACTCATACCCGAAGGTTTATAACGGCTCTCGAGGGGAAGCAGAGTGGCAGGGACTGTTCGAGCCTCCAGGGTTCTCTCTTACTCCGGGGCTTTTTTCAACACCCATTTCACGCAACACCGCTAAGTTAATTGCAGGTTATCTGACCTTAAGTGGTTGCTGCGGCCCATGGGCATCCAATCTAACCTAATTCTAAACAAATCTCAAACAGGGTTTAAGTATAAGCCTCATGTAGATGCATTGCCACCACTGAGATCGCTGAAAAGAATAGTGGACATTCACAAATTTCCGACTAAAACACAAAAATCTCTTCACGGCGAATTATGAAGGATTCCCTCTCTGACTCTATGTATTATGAAGTCTACTAGAATAATCGCCATGCCATCAAACTAAGATATTTTTCACCGAATGATTTTTATTTTCGGAAAAAAAATCATTCAAAAGATGTTGGTGTGGTTGGAATCCTAGCTTTTTCTGCGTGCCGCCGTCAATAAACATGGCCGATTGTGATAATTCTACGTCGGCCTGAATATGTGCGTACGGAAGTTTGTACTTCTCGCACACATTCAAAATCATTTAATTTTCAGTGCGCCCAAATCCAATTATTTAGATCTATGGACACGAGTAATGATATACTCGGCTTATACACGTACTACAGACCAATATGGCACGCATTGCTTTGATAACTATTTATAGACGGATAATTGTATCATACAGGCTTTGAAGCTATGCTAAAACGGCACACCTTAATGGCTCATACGTACACACAAGATCCCATGCACTCTCACTGGGCTACAAATGGACACTGAGTAGTTCACAAATGTATACATACATCCAAACATATTGAACTTTACGTTTAACTTATCCTTACTTATTGTTCTTTAGTACTTACCCCATCCCAGTATTACTTACTTAGTACTGTTTTTTTTTATTTAACTGATAAACTTGGTCCATTTCTCATTTTCTTTCAAACCAGAACATGACAACTGCTCTAGTGTACAGAAATTAGGGTGACGATGGTGCCGCCGCAGTCACTATTTAGGATCATTGTGTCAAAGCCGAAACTTCATATATTATACGTAAAATATGGTGACAAGTGATTAATGGCTCGGATGTATGTAGTTTCTAAATTATTGCAGCTATTCCGTTTCCTATACGCTAATTGCGTAATTGAATCTATTAATTGAGAACACACTTAGATTTTACCAAGAAAACATAACGTATGTCATGAGAATATTAAAAAAGTTGAGAGATTATAATTATCCTAGAACCATACCATACTGATCGACTACACACTAGTATGAAGGTTGCAATATAATGGATGCTTCCAATGTATGACACGATGTAGTATTTTTAGGCTGGAATATATTGGTTAATTGAATCCTAATAGGATTGTCCGCAGCAGTAATCGACGTGCGTTTTACTTCGGTCACCGGCAACATTGACCAATCAGGCGAATATTTTCAATTTAACAGGTTTTATAGAAATTAGATAAATAGCAATATTAGCGTCTCCAGTAATCCCATTATATTCCATACCTGATGTTTATTTTGACTATTAATAAAGTCATCCTATTTCATTATATGTTATACTCCTTCCATACATACTATAAACGATTATAATGTTTTAGCTTCTATGTTTTAGCTACTGTTAGCTGTATACTTCTTTATCTTTTCTTAACAAAACTGATACGAAAATAATAAATCATTTACGAATGCAGGCTTATGATGCAACTTTTTCTTGTTTCTTCTACAACTCTAATCGCAAAAATCCAATGCAAATGTAATTCAGAGTGGCCAGTGATGATTGATTGGGAGAGTTGGCACGCGGCCATAGTGAACTTGGACTGTTTGGAAGAGAGTGCGCTTGGATTATATAAAACGACGAATTACTTTTACGCGACTCCACTTGCGTGGGCGACTTGCACGTACTCGCCCTATTTTTGCTCGTAAGATATTTTGGGGTAATACTTCATTTTAAAAATCGCCTTGAAAATTTTGCTTTACTTGCAAGTTATCAAAGTTAACACTCAGATAAGACAGTGTACACGAACAGGCCGTTAGCAATTTTAAGAAACATTGACTGCCGAATAAAGTAAAATTAAGAAAATTGCAGTAAATTTTAAATTACTGACAGACACTTGAATTTGATTTATTTTTATAGATTGCTTTCGAGAGTGGACTACCTCGCAATCCGTATTGGCAGATTTTGAATGTGGTTTTGTATTGCGTAACTCGAGAGCTAACTGTACCTACGAGTACAGCGTGTTTGAAAAGGTTTACGAATAGGGAAACTTACTTTTAGTAAAAGTAGATAAAGAAAGAGCAAATCCCTGCGTTCATAAGTAAAATAAATAAAGAAATAGATCCTTAATTAGTATTAAGATTTCACATGAATAGGTCTGTGAGTATGTCGCAGTGACTGTATGCCGGTTTACTCATGCAAGTGTTAATGCACTTGAGTCTATATTATTTCTTACGATTACAAATTGTGTTACATAAACGTATTAATTGGTATTTTTAATGTACGTATTTAACGAACGTATGTAATCAAACATTACAAAGGTGATAAACATAACTGAAATTATAAATAATGATATGCTTTCCGCAATTTATTATAAAGATTTATACTTGACTACATATTTGATATTTTTTATAACAAAAAAGGGAAATACAACACAAGCCGCGATACAAGATGTGCCATTTTGTCCTTAATAACATGTTAGTATAAATATCATAATTTTAAGTATTAGATTTGGAAAGTTTAACGTTAAAGATGCGATTAGTTTTGGACGTTGTGTTTTAGGTTATAGGTAACGTCGATGCCATTTGTGGATATGTTGAGCAATATCGGCATGTGAGCAGTCACGACCCGGGCCAAGAACTGGAGATTGACCAAACAGTTGTGTCTTATTTGAAAAAGTCTAGATATACAATAAAGCTCGATATTATACACGAGCTCACTAAGAGCTCTATGAATTGTGTTCTCTTTTGCGCTGCTCAATGCTGTTTTAAAAGATCTTGGATCATGAAAAATGGATGACTTACGACAGGAACGTACGAAAAAGATCACGATTAAAGTAAGGACGAGCTCTATAGACTTAAGGAAAATAACGCAGTGAAATAGTCCTAAATCTACGGCGGTAACGGAGCTTAAAGCACGATGTCATATTTTGTGTATAGTGGGATTTTATCGTCGGATAAAAGCCTCGATCCTGATTTCAAAATCTAATGGAATTAAAGCAGAAATTGATACAAACAGGTAAAATTGATAAACAGAGTGGATGTGGTTTTTTGTTATGATGACCATATATTAAATACATTGTCATTAAGATAGCAAAAAGTAATGGTGCAGATAAATTAGATACACTGCATTCGTGGCAAATCCGATGCTTCAATATCGTACTTATTCATCAAATGAATTATAAAACTACGTATTCAAGAAAAATCCAAAATTTCTGCATATATATTCCGCAAACCTGTATATTATATAACGATTGGAGCGAAAGAACCACCAGATTCAGTTCTGGGAACACAGTAAGCTTAACTTGAATCCTTTCACCGACATTATACTGTAAAATACTATATGGGTACTAGTCACAGGGAACCTTAACTTGTATCGTAGTATGAATATTAATTATATACTATATAATATTAATTATTTTCAAATGTTTTATAATTCTATGTAATAATTGTTTGTGATGTATAATAGCACACATTATATACTATCTATTATAACCTTAGAGACACGGCTCTCAGATACTGATTCGTCCAATTACCACTTCTTTTCTTAAAAAATATTGTAGTTGTTTCTTGCTTAATCATTCAACGTGTGAGTAATGGCTTTGAAATAAACCTTCAATTCGAGATGAATTTGAGCTTAATAAAGTGTTTGATAATTTAACGATGGGTGTATGGAATCATTAAAATAAATTGATATTGATCTCCTCGGTATCGCCAGAATCATACGCTCAATAATTAAGAACGACCGCGTTTTTAAATTTTTCAACCTTCAAAATATCGTTAACGTTATTTAAAATCTATTTTATAACGTTTATTAAATAATTTAAATATGTGAAAGGTACTTTAAAAAATTAAATTAAATTTTGATACTTATATTGTCTAGTATCTTACTGGTGTGTGTATTTGTGAGTGCGTCCATCTTGTCTCTTTACAATTTCAATACTCGTTTTCATTAAGTCCATTTTAGGTAAATTGATATAATATATATGTCAATGTAACATATACTACGTCTCGTGAAATCGAACGAGTGTCCGTGCTTTTTGATCTGCTATCCTTTTTATGTCGCAATGCTGGCCAATGGTACTTTCTCCCAACTATAGGAGAACCTTCACTATGCTACATTACTATACACACTACACATTTGTGGAGAATTTATATCTTTCCACAACAAGCATAATAAATGAAGTGATAGTCGAACAAATAAGGCGGTTATAACCTTATTTTACGTCTAAGAATATAGAGACTAACAGAAGACACCTAAAACATCGTCGTTCACACAAAAGCGTCTCCACAGCAAACTTGTTGAATTTTTGTCATGTTACGCGAGGTAATGTAACATTATAAAATTTTGTGTGTAAAGAAGGCATTTTAATAAAATGGAAACATTGAAAAATCTTTTCCCTTTAATGTTCACTTTCATCTGAAAGTTGACGAATGCCGCTATTATTTATACTAGGGTATTTATGTCGTTTTATATTCCGAGTTTTACGCAAGAGCTGAGTCATGTTACACATTTGAAGTGGTCAAATCTCTGAATAGGGTTAGTGCGGTCAGCTCGGGAAAGAGCGAAAGTGGATTTGCTACATGCGGACAGTTTCTGATGTAAGATGACGTCACGCAGATCACTTTAGCGTTGCGTCTTTTTGATTGTATCTCATCCGTATTAATACATACATATTTGTTGTTTGCACGAATAATTTTGTTATGACTGAACAACATCGAAGTGAACTTTGATATAATTTGAACTTTAAAATGAAGCTGTATTGCTTGACTATTTATTTGCTTTAAATTAAATAGCACTTGATTTTCTGTTTTACTGGCTTCGCTTTCATATATCCTCTGTAGTGAATAGTAATAGTATTTTTGTCTCTACTTCTTGTATAAGAATAGTTGTAGACTTTATAGACGCCAGTGATAATTTAAAAATAAGGGAATGCATTTGTTAGATTTAAAATATACTTAAGTTTCTTCTTTAAACTAAAATTTTGATTGCGACAATGAAATATTATTTTTTACAATTAACGTCAAGTGGTTAAATTGCAAAATTTTTAGAATGCAAGTATTGAATTCAATTTTATTGAAGGTTGGAGTTAATTCGTTACCAACTATGATATCAGATCATTGCAAACCGTAATGAAAGCATTACAACATGCCATTATGTTCTCATTCACAGATAAACGCACGATCACTTTGCTAAGTCTTTCTAATTCAGATATGGACTCCGTTCACTCACAATCAATCTTTATAATTGATTTTCGTAATTGATAATTGTAAAACATCCTGGAAGTAAGTAAAAACCAAACGCTTAAGATCAACAATGTATATTATTTAATATAATGTGTATGTATTTCTGTATGTGTATATAAATATTTTACATTTATTTATCAGTATCAGACTGCGTGTATCTTTCGAGAAAAGAGAAAGAAAAGATGAATGATAAGAAAGTGGAGTAGCAATAGCCGGCGAAATCCTCTAGTTATAGTCTCACAAACCAAATATATTTATAGTATATTTTGTCTAAATATAAAGGAAAATAAGATTTATTCAAATCGAACAAGTGCTTCTCAAACAGATGACTAAAGTTAGTTTACTTTAGAAGAAGTTTACTTTAGACGAAAGAAAAAAAATGTGGATTCTTTTATCGTATCAATCTTAACGATTATTACACAAGGTATTTTTATATATTTTATATACAAACATAGCACACATATATCTTAACAAATAAAATAAAGGTTTAACGATTAATTACCTAATCACTATTTCTATTCATCTCACATTATATATCTTTTTCATCAAAGTAACGAAGGTTTTAAATAGACTAGAACAGTTATGGAAATATTAATTTAACTTCTTTTCTTAGTACAGGCGTTTTTATTATCAAAAAATATGTCAGATTTTGTTATTTTTAGTTGTACTACCACCGTCTTATTAGTACTACCCGAAAATTGGAGAATGCTTCAAGTGTTAATCCGCATATATACTTTTACTTTTGTGTGACTTGTAAAAAGATTAAACAAATAATAGCAACTTCTTAATTCAGCCTTAGAACTTTCGAGAGAGTCGTGTATGTGTCGTAATATAATTTTAATCGGTTCAAAAATTGTCGCAATTTCCTATTATCATTAAGAATAACGCGTCTAAATGCTATGAAACCATGTTTTTATACACTACGAGTAATTATAGTTCTCGCTATTTTAAAAAATCTGTCTAGGTTTACTTGGGTATGTAAAATATCGGACAAAATAATGAGGAGTTGCCATTACTTTCGAATAAATGTATCGAACTCGTAAGATCAGTATTTTTTATTAAAACTTAATCTGTTTTTATTTTCAGAGAATTATGACATATACGGGCATAAGTGATAGATATATTTCCGGATATATAGTATCCCGTCTGTAATAGAAGTGGTTTAATCTATCCCAGTGGCATTTGGTAACGTTCCAATACGTACACGATGTCTCACCACCCCCGCTTAGTATTCGAGGGTAAAATCGTTAGTAGACTATTGTATAATGCAAATTCTCTAGATTTAAAATGAAAAAATTTTAAATTTTTTTACTGTGAAATCTATACTAAAAGTTCACGCTTTTCTTTTCCTCTTTTTGTCAATATTTCGGGTCAGCATGGCATAAAAAATACAGTAGTAATGATAACGATCTGATAGTAAAATGCAATGACATTCGTTTAAAATGTAATATATTTTTCGGAGTAACTGATTTAATAAGCACTAAAATCTTATACTCCAGTCTATTACGTAATAAAAAACAAGGATTCACCAAAAATAAGTTATTGAGCATCAATTAGGTACCATTTTAACTAAAAAAATGGACCACAACACTGCTGTAAAGGCAGACAATAAATAGGTGGTAGTGTTGTAGAACCATGAAGTTTTGTATCTCCGTTTGTCTTTAATTGTTTCATTAATTTATTTAAGACTTCCGGACGCCAATCGCAGGGAGAAAATTATTTATTTCAACGTATAATGAGTGTGTCGTCGTGTCGTGTGTGTCATGAATATCTCGGACACATATAAAGGCGAGAAACCTACCATTGAAACCCAGAAAATGCATCGCAGAAAGATCATCATAAAGGTCAAAAAAATCACCATTTATATTTGTTACCGGGAATCGAAGTGTTCTTTACGTATCAACCCGGTATGGTTACCGCCGAGCTATGTTGGTTGTCGACAGTGATTGCTCTAAAAATGCAATATGGATTATGAGTAATAGTATTGCGGCAACGTCGAATAAATTAGGCAATTAGAGAGGAGGTAAATAATAATTTGGGTCAGTTCTTTACATATTTTTAAAACATACGGCGTTTTATTACAACTTTCGTAAGTTTTTCAGTTTCGTAAGTTTTATACTTTTTGAGTATTAAAGGCAAAAGATCAGAGTGTATTTCCAGCACGGAATAGAAGTTGCCTCAATGTTCCTTACATGACTATAAAGTTGTTCCACGATGATGCTTGGAACACTCAATTGACAATAAGAGCATAACGATAAATTATCACCAAATCAAATTTCATTAAAATTAATTTAAGTGTTTTTGTGTGAGGAGTGTTTACACCTCACGGAATAATCGAAATTCAGAAATTCCAATTTCCGAAAATTATTTTTTTAAGTTCTGTATCATCTACGATCTTTTCTAGATTATTAATATACGAATTTCTACTACAATAATTAACTACAGGTATGTATATTTATACAATCTCTCAATCTCTTTATCATCATATCTTATAATTTTATAAAATATGAGTGGACAGGATTTCCCAATAGGCAGTTTTAAATGCCTATGAAAAATGTTACTTTTAATGCCCTTTTATTTTTATTTCCACGTAGTTAGCTAAAAACCAAAACAAGAATACTAAATTGTATATACTTGTAGTTAATTTGAATGTAGGTTGTCAAATATCTACTACGAAATCGTCCCAAAAATGATCGGACCGTTAGATTTCCAAGCGAGTTACCTAATAACAAAATTTTAAAATTACGATGCATCTCACGATCCTGTCGTTGAGTGCACGGCTGTTTTGAAAGGGGATTTAGTCGGTCGCTACTCACGTTGTGTGAAATATGCAAATATGCATGCAGAATATTTTGTAGGTGGCGGGCATTATTTGCCGGCAGGTGTATAAAAACGTCCATAAATACTACGAGCACTGGCGCAAAAAAGGAACTTGAAACACGCAAAATATGAGACATTTATCTCTACAACGATGCAGGCATTGCTATTAATATTGCGTGTAAAATAAAAGATGTTTTAATACCTTGTTCTATACGAATAAATCATACAAAAAACATGGAAAATAAATGTTTACATTGTACGAGTACAGTACTTCCAAATTGTACTATTTCCTACATTCATATGTAGAGTATCTAATATATTCCATGTTAGTTTTTTCTATAGTACAAAATTAGTAATAAAGGATCTAAGAAATATTAGTCTCTCAGATCTTAGTCAACGTCTCGCTGATCAAGACTAAGTTTTAACGTTTTAATATTTGTATGTATAAAATGGAAGTAAATTCAAAACTACCCTTTTTAGGTTAGAAGTACTGCAAACAAGTATGCATAGCATCTGATCTTAGATGGTCGATGCTACCCATGGACATCTACATACAACTTTAAATTGGATCAATGAATGAAATCCTACTTGATACACTTGAGGACTAAGGTGGTCGCCTCGTTAAGTGTAGCCGGTACAAGTTAATATAATTAAGAAACATCCAGTACAAATAGAAATAATGCCAATATTTTTCGATTAACTTATTGTTAAAACATCTATAAACGAAGTCGGATAATAACGTAGTAAACAATAAAGCGGAGATTTTAGCAATTCAATTTAGAAATAGCGTAGGCAGATTATTGAAACGATTGCTTAGAAACATTTTCATAAACAGCGGGGGATCTCAATAACACCGGGCATTAGTTTTATAAATGTAACACTAGCTATAAAGCGTTGATATTGTTTCATAACTCAAGAAAATATCACAATAATATCATGAGCTGATTTGAAAAAAACACAAAGTCACATAATTAATATTCTAAGTAATACAAAGGAGGGAGAATTATAGTTCGACCAGGGAGGTACTACCGCCTCCCTCATAATCCGCCGCCAAGCATTGCCATTGACAAATTTGTCTAAAATTTTACTTAGCGAGTTTTGCCTATCAACTCATGATATTATACAATGAAATATTTATTTAAAATAGAAAGGAAACGACTGCCTACGGCAAAAACTGTTTCATTTTATTATGCTTTTGGCCTAATAATATTCGCAATAACCATTCTGTTTATGTAGATACGTGCTAATACATTTTATGTTAAAAGTACTACTTTCGTTGCTTTTATGATAGTCATTTTTTTGTATTATAACTGAAGTAAACGAGCGTGCAAGTCACCGTATCTTAAATGTTCGCTGCAGTCCATGAATATTCATATGTAACCTGAAACTGTCTATTACAAAACATTAATTTAAGTAAAATTGTCAAAATTATAGTTTGTTATCTTAATTCTTCATAGAAGTCTGCTGACTTAGATCTCTATAAGTAGTAACGTTTATTTACTCGCATTCTTGCCGTCTCTTACCCCCGTTTATCTTTTCTTACTTCGCATAATCAGAAGCTTAAATGTCCCACGAGAGTAAGTTCTAACATTCTAATATCACCTGCGTGAACTTATGAAATAACTTTACTATACTACTTTCACACTTTGTAAACTTTTACATTCATCGTAAAGTTTAAGCGGTACATGGTAACAACTATGGCTCATATACATGGTGACCATATCTTTAATACAAATAACCTTGTTAAGAATATAGACAATGAGTTTAAACATATTGATAAAAAAATTTGGAATTTAAAAATCCTTTAAAATCAAAATCAAAACATTTTTAATCAACGTAGATTCATTACAGAACTCTTTTTGAACGTCAATAAGCTACAATCGAACGTCAATAACTCCGAAATGTGTGGTAAATAATCAGTTATAACCGGTCAAAAATGGATTAGTTCAAATTATATCTGGTCACTAATAGATGTTTTACCCAATTAGTCTTTTCGCTCTACTTTTTTTTTTAATCATGGGATGAGAACCAACCAACCGCTGCTCTAATAAGCTAAAAAATAAAGCATCTCTTGTATTTCGGTTGGTGAGGTGCGGTTGCCAGCTACATTTAATAGCGAGGCGACCATCTTTTTCCTCAGGAGTAGTAATCCTCATGTACCATTTAACATTTCTATTGTGATGTCATAAATACACTTGTATTGAGCGGGGAAGCACCAGTAGGGGCGAGGCAAAAGTATTAGTACTAAATAGTTACACACTCAGACGATATTGTAATAAAATGATTCAGAAGACCTACTTCACATGAGGGGGAAGCTCGGGTAGAAAGCTAGTGCATCGTTATACAAATTTTGGAATATTCTTCAAATTACGGCCAGTTGCACTAATTCTAATCAGGAAATAAAATGTTCATAAAATATCTGCGAGCAAAGTGAGAGTGAAATATTGAGTAAATTGTTAATTTGTTATGCAAATATTGGTTGCCAGCAAAAATTAGATATTCAATATCTTTTTTATATACGGTGTATCTTTGCTTCGAAAACATCTGAGAATACAGTAAAATAAAAGTAGGAAATTTCTTTAAAACACATTCAGTATCCAATTAAAAGAAGTTTAGAATACACGCTATTGTTGCAAGACTAGGTATTAATAAAATGACATATTATGTACAAGTTAAAATACAATCTATAAAGAGAAAGTAAATTGTAGGCCACTGCTATAGTTTTTGATAGAATAAACAGATATTATTCTTGATAAAATGCAGAGGCGGTAGCGGCCGTATGTAAACGGATTGAAATTCAAATTATAGCATAATTCCATCGTTAGCGCGCATGGTTGAGAACACAGAGCGATTCGGTTCAATTTTAGGTTGAAATTTTAGGTTTGAAATCAAGTTTTGTGGGTCCCCACAAATCACATGTTCTTACGACTTTATATTATTGAACTTTGTCAATTCATTATTGAAACGTAGATACAATTCTCGTGACGTGGCTACTTGTATGTGTGCAATTTACAAAATTACTTTGAATAATGTCTATACTACTGTTTGGCTTTCTATAAACTCATTCTTCGTCCAGGGATATGTAGGCAAGATTAGCTTTTAAGACATATTGTTTTAAAGTTATAATTATACTTTATTGATAAATTTTCCAGCACATTTTTTTTATTTATTAATTTTTTTTTAATTTTTTTTTTATATTTATTTTATTTTATTTTTATATTTTTTTTTTTTTTTTTTTTTTTTTTTTAATAATCGTAACCAATCCATCAACAACGATTAAAATGTTTTATCTTTCTCGGTAGACGACCGGTATCAGACGTCACTTCGCGTGCATGATATGAGAGAATGTATTAGAAAGGTCGTGCCAAGGTTCGGTTAATGCTGAATCTATCTCCATTGAGCAACCGACCTCCGTCCGATAATGAGACTCATGCGAAGGAAACATTTTTCTATACACTCAAATCACATTGGATAATTCATGGCTGAACCGACCGGGTCAAGGTGGGAGTTGCTAATTGCTTGTGCTTCATTTGCGACTATTCAATTATATCAGGTGACAGCTTTGAGTCAAAATGGCTTTGAAATTATTGACACTCGTTGCTACTGCTTATGTATTATCAACATTGACTTTGTTATATTTTAATGCTCAAAAATGACACATACAAAACCTTACAAACATGCGTTATATACCAAACCACACGCGTACAATCCACTTCACGTAGGAAAATGTGTCTGTAGACATTGTAATAATATCAGAATAACATATTTGTCCTAAATACTGTTTAATGTTGTAGAATTTCGAATTCTCTGTCAAACATTCGCTTAGGTTTCATAATTATTGATCACTTCTTTCCTTTCTTGAATAAAATTTATTTGAATGTTATTTTGCGGCAAAATTGCTGAATTATTACAAGTGTGGACAATTTAGACGAATATAATATATAGAATAGTTGATTCGCGCCACTAAATGCTATTTAAAATTAAATTGAATGCAGTCCTGAATATTTATCCTTTGTATTCTCGTGCGGAATGAAGGATAAAGTAAGTAATGCACAGACTTTACTTATTAACGACCAATTTCAAATTGTACGATCAATTTAAATTTAAATTTTACTATAATTGTAATATTAAATTCTCTGTACGAGTCGTTAACCAATAGCGTCGATGAAATCGTCAATTGTTATCATGAATTTGGCATAATATTCTTATATGAAATTCATGATAGAAGGTGGTGTAGTATAAATAAGGGGTATAAATGTTAAGGAGATAATTAGGATACAAAAATGTTAAATTTAAAAAAAGCTGTTCGGTCATGCGATCGTTGGCTTATGGAATCCACGTTAATTTTGAAATTTGTATATTAAAACGACGTGTCTTTAAAACGAATTATTAATCAAATGTGTTCGATTTTTTATAGAACGTTTGCGTTATAGTGACATCCAGGTACTACGGTATAGCTTAACGATTGTGTGTGTATGTCTTAATTTGATTTTAGAATGCTTTATTTATTGCTTTAATGAAATTCTCCACAAATTTCTTGATGGCAAATGAAATGATAATAACTTTAATACCAACACCGATGGCACTACGAAAATATCTTCTATAACTGAAATGCATCCGCCGGCTCAGTAACTTTTCCAATACGCTTGCAGAATGCACCTGCAATAAAGTTTTCTGTCTATCGTCGTCTAATAAATATTTTTATTAAAAGATCAGTGTGAGTGTACACGAAAAAGAAATTCCTTAAAATGTGTAACTTTACCTATTTATTTAATACATTTCGTATGAATGACTAAGAGTTTTAACTTAATAAATGTTTTATATTTACGAAATAGAAATGGCAAATGAGTGTCCATGTGTTCTTAAATGGTCTCTATAGTCGGTTTAATTATTATTCAATTTGAATTCGGCAACAAATTTACAAGTGAGTACAAGCACTCCTTTTTAGCGACGCGCAAAAATTGCGTCACCGTAGAAATAGAAGGGCGGTTATAAATTAGACTAGCCCATGCTCGTGGTTTTGCTCGCACCAAAGTGTCTAATCTATCTTTAAAATCCTTATTTTACCTCCTTAGAGATGAAATTTCAAATTGCCCTTAATTTTTCTTGCTTACGCTGTATCTTTATACATCTATAATCTATCTGCAAAATCTCTGGGCCCGTCAGTCATCTTATTCATTATTATATGTTATAAAGATGAATCGTACTATAGGTTTTAATATCTGTCAAAAAAGTACTGGATTATATTAAGGTCTTGAAACGCGGGTTTGTCAATTTATTCAGTCACTTTACTTTTTAAGTAAATTTTCCAAGAAACACGAGAGCTTCATTAAAATTTGTTTTGGAATAAATAATAGGGTAGATAAATGTGTAGTGTTGATCATAATCATTACTATCGTTATCATGATAAGCGGTCGTAGTGTCACTAATTGACTCTAACAAAAAGTTGAAGTCTAGCCAAGTGGCAACTGATTCCAAATACATCTATTTCTACAAAGTAACATTGACGTTGTAAAAAGTTATATTTTTATGTGAGATGAGTAGCAAACGAGCATACAAACCACCTGACGTACAACCACAAACATGACCAAAATCCTATCTGAGCTCGAACGTAGATGCGTTGCTACTCCTGAGGACTAAAAAGGTCGGCAACCCGACCCCTTCAACCAAAACATAGGAAATGCTTTAAGGCGGATTATAAGTGCAGCGGTGGTACCTCCCCGGTCGAACTGTAGTTTTCCTTAAATGATGGAGGTATGGCAATAGGAGCATTTTTACTGGTCGAATGGGACATTCCAAATATTACCAACCAAGGGGATAATCATTGCATCAGAACACGTGACATTTTGTACGCCTATGTCACGTCGTCACCATTCTATTGTGATATGGTTGTTACTTTTTAAATACGGACAATTGAAATTTCAATGGTAAAACGATGTAATCTGAAAATGAACGGATTGTAACGTTCAATTGTTTAAGAGACATTTTTCCTAGAGGGATAAATATATTTGTAGGCGTGGATGAAAGTGAAACTATTAGATGGAACTAATACCAAAAAGTTTAAATGTGTCTTTTATATAAATACTGGATAATTTGTGTAAGATCTCAGGTAACCTCAAATGAATCAAAAAGTAAAAATGGTCGAGTTCACTTTGCAATTAATTAAATTTATTTGATTTTTATAAAAATGATTAATAACACAAGAATTATTAATTCTGGGACTTAAAACATAAGATATTATTTTCATTAGATTCGAATACCTTTAATTGACCTATTGTTGTAGGGTATTGTGTTGTTTTATATAGTAATTGTGAAACAAGCATTGAATCGTTTCATTTCCGTTCAGGAGATTGAGGCAATCTTGTTAAAACAAATTGCCCTTTGGGTAAAATATACTTTAGAGGATCATGTAATTTACACGCTCCACCGATATGTAGCGACGTAAATATTCCATGTTACCAAAACGCATTCAAAGGAAATTTAGTTACTGATTGGTTAAAATTTATGAGTGTAACAGCTGACATCAAGATCGCGTTTCGAGGTTCCACTGCAGAGAAAATTGACAACGTACCTCAAGACCACAATTATTTATATAGGAATGGTCTCGTTTTATATCCAAGGAAATTTAGTATTTGTCTTTTAGCAACATTTCTGTGTAAACAATACAAGTCGAAATTTGCAGGTTTCGATCAAGTTACATGTATCGCCATTTGGTACTTTATTACACGCTGTATTTAAGTCATTAATTAAAATTCGCAACATTATCTTTTACTTGAATTGAAAAAGCCAGCTAACGCCGTTAAAAGCATTTCATACCTTAATTTTGCATACTTTAAAAATATTTTACGTGATAAACAAAAGTTACTTCGTTTAATATGTTGGTAAACAATTTTGCACTTGCATCGGCTTTTTGCAAATGCTTAATTAAGAAGTGTTCAGTAATTATATTAATCGTGTTAAGGCATCTTTTACAAATACCCATAAATATATCAGTATCAATTGAGAAACAAAAGTAGGTAATGAACATCCGTATTAATTAACTAACTTTATCTGAACACTTTGCCTGCGTGTATTGGACTTCCATATAATAAGATAAACACAAACAGTACGAACCAACTTCTACGTTCTGTACTTTTACGTAATGAGTTAACTCGTGATTCAACGCTATTTTTGCTTGGTAGGGAATCGATCCGGGACCTTTCGCGCGGTATACCAATATTTTCTTTGTGCTAAATCAACAAAAACAATACTAAAGGGCTTAAGAAACATGACGTGGCTGTATTGTTTGCGAAAACAAAAAAATATTTTTCAAGTTATTGAAATTGTCACAGAAGTTTACGTTTGTGAGCCTGACTGATTTATTGCTCTCAACGTCGTCTTCGCGGCCGAGAGCCCACGCATATTTTGAGGATTACGATATTACGTTTTCTTTCTTTATGTCAGCCCTTACAATGTATGGTTTACGATACTGTCTTTTAGGATTACGACGAAAAGCATGTTCATTATGTACTAATTTTTTTTAATAAAAGATGTATAAATATGACAGAGCAGTCTGAATATAATTAGTCATTGATATGAAGGGAATAATAAATAAACAGGAGTCAAATCTGAAATCGTGCCCCTGATGCGTTGCTGCTTCTGTAGAATACGATGGTCGCCTCATATTATTATATAAGTTTACAACCGTTCGCAAGAATTACCGTATATAAATAATGATTTCTATCCAAGGCCAATATCAAATATGTTATTAATCCTGAGGATTGTGATCAAACATTTCAAATTGAACTTTACTACTCTCTTTAAAGCAGAACACATCAGCGTCGCGCTTATGCTATGGCGCGCATAAATAGGAGTATTTAGCACTTTCATTAGTACTTGCATGTGTTCTTCCTCCCTCGTGTGTAGGCTGAGAGAACACGTCAATAAAATTAATTAGTTTTGCTACATTTGTTCAGATTTCCACCGTCTTTTTCGCAGTAACTATGAAGACATAATCCTTATGAGCATTGATTTTTTTCGGAGTTGCGGCCAAAATGTTTCTTAATAATATATGTACATTTCAAGGTTACCTTTTCGCTAACTTTAATAAATTATAAGCTGCCAGTAGATATCTAATATGAATATAAGTTATACTCGTGACTTTAACAGATCGACTGCATAAATATATACAAGAAATTTAGTATTGCTAACTTAATCAATTTGACTTTATAGAGACAGCGGTTCGTTCGAAGTTCTCTCGTAAAGTTTAGTAGAACTACAGTGTCTACTGGCTGTAGTGTTAATAGTACGGAAACTAAGTAAAGTGGTCTGTGGTTGCGTGAAACGATTATGGTTCACGTTAAATTGAGTGCTGGTCACGATACGAAGCCGCCAGTAAGAAATGTACCAGAAATTAGAAAATAAATACAGCTTAATTGAACGATGTTCTCATAAGGAGCATAAGGTATATTTTTGTAAATAAAAATGGCGTATTATGGTTAAGGAAGAACGATTCCTCCTAATGTTCAGGTCTGAGGAGTGATAGAACTACATTTAGACCGCGGTGGTACCATCGCCGCCCCCATAACGGCATGACACAACTCTTACAGTCTGGTTTGAAGAGGTGTGAATGCCGGCTACACTTACAATTCTTAATATTATATAAAAGACAAGTTGTTCGTTGGTTTACTTTTTGTGTTTTTTTAACGTGAAATCTACTAATTTAATCGATCTCAAATTTCGTACACAGAGTGCTTGTATATTTGGTCTCGGTATTGGTGGTGGTTTTATCACTTTGTATTGTCCAAGATAATTAACTGAGCAATGACCAAAACAATTACACCTGAATATCCGCTTTTAAAACAATACTTTTCAAACAATCCTGTTACTGTATTGTAATTATACATAAATATATTTGGATGAAGCCGCAAGATAACACTACTATACTATATACATTTCACTTCAACTTACGGCATATATTAGATCCATCTCATATATTATGTATATTACTATGCTACTATTACGGAAACTAAATGTAATAATGTTATACAAGTTACGGCTGGGATGATTGCGATCGACGGATTCAGCGCAATGGTAACCTAATACAGGAGATACGTAACGTTGTATTATATTATCGATAATATAATACCTGGCCAGTGTTACCTAGCCATATATACTTGGGAATAAAAACTCTAGTCTAATGTTATGAATGTATTAGAAATAAAATATGTTTGAATATAGCGTAATAGTGTCCACCCTATTGAAAGCAGTTATTTCTGCCCAAATAACTAACCTCAAATGGGGTACAAACCACCTTAATATGAGGTTTAGATCTGAGAAATAACGACGCATCTATCGGAGTTGAAATTCCTATTCTGTATGGAATTGTTTCCATATGACCAAGGACAACAGTGACCATTAAATATCAGGCGGATACACTCCTAATTTACTTCCATTGCATAAATAAAACATATTTCAGATTTGTTTTTTATAATGAAAGAGTAAAAAACGTGCATGCAGGCCACTTGATGTTAAGCGGTCACTGCAGCCCATGGACAACCACGTCCAATCTCAAGTAGAACAGAAGTTCTATTTAAGGACGGACGCGGAGGCGTTCCTACTCTTAAGGACTAAGATGGTCGCCTCCAATACTGTGTATCCGGCAACCACACCTCCCCAACTGAAATACAATACATGAAGAACATGTTGCTTTACGGCGGGTTATGAGGGTGGCGGTGGTGCCGCCCCGGGCGAGCTCT
>DWON01003303.1:0-18321 GCA_018251015.1 Phocides pigmalion okeechobee
ACGGGAAGAGGGTTAAATTTCAATTACTAAATTTGACCCAAACAAACAAACAGGGTGAACTAAATAAAACCGTTTAATAATAACAAAGCAAAACACTGTTTTCCTGCATGTTTGAAAAATTAAATACTAGACCATTGTAACACAAAGCAATACATATAAATTATTTATTTTCTATTGGATATAATAGACGTTCACGAGTCAGGTGCGAATTTTCTCAAACATTTCTACTTGAAGGATAACCCGTAAATGTATCAGAGAGGTGTATTATGAAGCCTCGTAAACGTACAGCTCTGAGTGGCCTTCGATGCTTTGCCGTTACATCGTTATATTTTAACTAGATTTTACCCGCGGCTTTGCTCGCGGTGAATTCCTTAAGTAAATATCAAAGATCATTGCAGCCGCACAATAACCTAAGTTCAAAAAATCTAATAGTTTTAGTATTGTTTATAAGTGACAGAACAAAATAACATGAAATATACAAAAATTCAATACAGCCGAAGCTATAGTCAATAAGATATTAATTTGAAGCCTTTGAATTTGCTAAATTTTCATTTTTTTTCAGAAACGACTGCCAAAATATATTTTTTAAATACATATATTTTTGAAGTATTACATTAGTAGGGATTAATATAGCGATGTTACGTGAAATGATCGATGTACAGCCGAGCGACCCATTTGGAGTCTCTAGACCCCTTGAGAACAAGCTCGGGCAAAGAGAAAACCCTCGAGACCCGAATTATCCCGACCAATCTTCTCCCACGCAAGAAATGTTAGAAACTGCCGGGTATGAGTGTTGTATTTATTCCTCATCCTTATATCACCCCTATCCATTTTCCACTGCTTCTCCTTTTCCATAGGTTAGCTGAAAAAAATCGCTGCCTGAGCGATAAATCGGCCTATATATTGGGTACTAAGTTGTGAAATTTGTAAATGTTTGTCTTCTATTTCATGGTATGCAATAAAGTATATTCTATTCTATTCTGTTCTATTCTATACGTAGCAGATAGGTAATAGATAATAGGACATCAAATATTTCGTGGTAGCGGCGATAACAGCAATAAACATGCGTGGATGTTCATCCCACCAACGAAATTGCTAATATTCACGATTCTTCATGGTACATTTGAACCATATTACGAGTTATTCAAGAGGAAATTGATTATGAAAATCTGTCACTGGCTCGCAGTGTATACGCTGACGGCTTCATGAAGCCGTATAGATTTATTACACCTCGTGCATCTGAATCCCGAACCGACGTGTGATAATTAATAAATTTACGTGCCAATTAATCCGTCAACAGATTAATTAATTGTCGTCCAATACAATTACGGAAAATGTTTAAAATACATATCGTAACACTTTCATTTGTATCTCCTATTCATTCTCTAACCATATCCACTTCTATCGTTATCTCTTCCGTCTATTCATTTTATTGCCTATTTTTCTTTTACTCCAACTACTTAGATATACATCGATTGTATTAAGTTACAGTAAAACTAACTGATACTGTCTTAAATCAATCTAATAAGGGAATCTCCATTTCCCATTGTTCCATCAGCCTGCGTTCTTTCTATTCACTCTACCTACTATCGTACTCTATTACTGTTGTTATCCTCTCACTTGTCATCTCTTTCCATCTTTATTCCTACTCTTCTATATACCTCTGTTCGCCTATTCTCACTTTTAACTGCTATTATTATTATCTTTTCCGTATTTTCAACTTTTATCACTTTTTACATCTGTCTTTCTCTATCTCCCTTATTCTGTCATTACTGTACTACTTCACAGTTGCGTTTTTGCGGAAAGAAACCAAAACGGACATAAACTTTCTTAATATATCATAGCTTCTTAATCTTTCATCTGCCTCTCCTCTTTTTTCTAACTCCACCACTACTATCATTCCCTGCTCCACCGCAACATCTCTTTTCCTCATTCCCATGTTCCGTTCTCTATCTTCCCACTTTAGTCTACACGTGCTTTTCAGTTACGTGTTAATAAGTACCAAGTCCCCATAAATAAACCAATACTGACATAAGTCGTTCTAATCAGCGCAGTAGGGCATCGATCGAAGATTTGAATAATGGATACGTGCTGACAGGTCGGTAAAGCCCTTCAGATCCGCCTTGTAGAGGTAATGGCTCAAATCGCAAAGGGATGTATGATCATTATTCATGTAATTAATTGACATGTCAATACGTTTAGCTAGTGTTGGGATCAATGATGAATTGAGATTTCTCTATATAAACTTTTGAAAGGTAAAACTTGTAAGATTCAACGGGGAAGGTACCACTGCCATACCCATTTATATCGTGAAAATTTATGAACATGGGTATGAACATGTGACTTCTAGCTCACTTTGTTATTTTGTTGAAGTAGCAAACGGGCGTGCAGACCATCTGATGTTAAATGACAACAGCTCATTGACATCTACGTCCAACCTTACACAGGACTAAAGTCCTGCCTGACGTTGCACATAGATGTGTTGCGCCTGAGGACTAAGATCACCTCGTTTGTAAGTGTAGCCGTCACCTCTCCAATCGAAACACAAGAATTGCTTCAGGACAGACTATAAGGGTGGGGTGATACTTCCCCTGTCGAAATCTTTTTCTATATAGAAATTTACATATAAGGCGACTAACTTAGCTCTCTATAATAGCAACACATCTGTGCTGAACTTCAGATGATCTGTATGAAGTTAGTTGCAGATGCCATGGGTGGCAGTTACCACTTCTCACCCATTGCCTGCAATATTAGTGTACCAGTGCTGTGTTCTATGTTCATATTGATATATCTGCATCTTATCTTACTGGTATATAAAAGTGAAACACTATCCCTTTGTTTTATTCTGTTGGTTTAACACGAATTGTATTAATTTTATCTATCTCATACGTACAATGCGTGTACCTTTAATTTCGTTATGAGCTGTATTATCACGCTATATTGGATATAAACAATGATAAAAAATAATCACAGTTATAATAATCAATGGTAAGGCACATTTTGCAAATTACATACTCCTATTTGGTTTAAATGGACATGTTAATTCATATTTAAATAAAGTAGGTTAACGATTTGCTATCGTTGTTTGTATAAAATTGTTTCCAACGCCATTGTTTGCTTGAAAAGAGTATTTAACAAATGTATTTCCAGGTCTTATTTAACTTAAACCTAACAGTCTGTAAACTTGTTTCACTCCGAGCGATTATAAGCATTGGATGTTCGAGTATCGAGTGTTCGAGTATCGAGTATTCGAGTATCGAGTATTACAGTATTGAGTATTCGTATCGAGGATTCGATAATCGGCAAAAGCATTTGTAACGGTTCGCTGATAGTTCGGTTCAATTTTTGACGATTCAAAATATTTTTATTCAAAGTAGATTCTTTACAGAACTCTTTTTAAACTGCAATAAATTACCATCGTCTCGTAAGGTGTTTCGTTTTGGAAAATTTCACGATGAGGTTTTAATACAAAATTTTATTTTTCTGCTAAGCATGAGTGTCCACTAGTATAATTCTATTCTACTCCTGGACACATGTCGTCTCTCAGGATGAGAAGAATTGGAAATACCTCTATAAGATTAAGTAGACTCTTATAGAGATATGTCCAATTCTACTCCATTACGTTTGCTAAATGAAGATAGGTAATCTGAACCAACTTGAGTTTTTATGAACTTGAGCCTAAAAAACTTTATGGAACTCTCCAGTACTCAGACTTCTTTCCAACATTTTCCTTCTCCGTTTAAGCAAGTGATCATTAACGTCTACGTGTGTATTTTAAATCACAGATTCGAAGACCAGACTTTTGTATTAGAAATTGGACTCTTCACCAATACGTTAATACTTACTCTAACTCTGAACCAATGAGCCGTATGCTTTTATAAGACAGATAAATAAATGGCAATAGTGCCAGGACTATGATTAATGTGTGCATTTTTCATCGCTTGTACTTGTCAATCGCTTATAGCCATTAGTATAACAGATGCCTTATTGTACAAGAGAAAATACGGGTAGCAAACAAAAAGTTAGAACTTCCGTAGTTGAGAACAAGTTAAACCTTTGAAATTATAAAGCAGTGTTTGAAACAATAACTGAAATACCAAAATAACTGAAGACTTTTGAATGATTTTTTATGACAAAATTATGGTAAATATATGTATGTAAATACGGTAAACTAACGTTACGGTACGGTACGGTACAGTATGTTATGTTACGGTGTGGTACGGTACGGTACGGTACGGTACGGTGTGGTGCAGTAAAGTACGACACGGAGCGGAACGGTACGGTACAGTACTATAGTACGGTAAAGTAAATGTGTGACTGACCCAGAGAACTACGAACAGCCGAAACCGCTGAACTTAGTATTCTGAAATTCAGCAGATAATCTCATTATTAGCGTAAGTTGGTACCAAGAAAGGAGTTTTGGTAATTTCACCGATAAGACAGAAAAGAAAGAAGATTAAAATTTGTATGATTTATTGGAATTTATTCTATCTGCGCGAATAAAACTTCGGAAAGAACTAGTATATATGTATAATATATAATAATATATGTGAGTTTATTATTAATTATTTATTTATCTTTACTTAATTGACACGGATAAACAGTAATAGTAATTAATAAATTCTCACATGAAAATTCAATCTATTTAATATAATTAATAAAATAAAAGTGTATTAAGTTATAATAAAAAGTTTGCAGACGTTATTTTAAAAAAAACATCGTTATTAATTATATTTGAAAATGTAATATTTAGATTAAAATTTGATAAATAAACTTAAATAGAATATAAGTTTATAAAGGTGGTAGAGCCGTTAGAGCTCCCCGGGGCGGTACCACCGCCACCCTCATAACCCGCCGTAAAGCAACATGTTCTTCATGTATTGTGTTTCAGTTGAGACCTTATATTGGATATATTGGAGGCGACCATCTTAGTTCTCAAGAGTAGGAATGCATCCGCGTCCGTCCTTAAATAGAAGTTCTGTTTTATTTGAGATTGAACGTCCATGGGCTGCAATGACCACTTAACATCAGGTGGTCTACATGCCCGTTTCTTACTCTTTCATAATAATAAAAAAAAATGTATGTATACAATTATACATTCATTTCAATTTCGTGTATAGAATATTGTCACATAATCTTTAAATATTATAAAACAAAGGCACCCGTCGTGTTTGTCTGTCTGTCTATTCGTGATAAACTCAAAAGTACTGGACGGAATTTCTCAGTTTTCAACAACAAGTAGAGTGATTCCTGTGGAAGGTTTTGGTGCATAAGTAAAATAAAGTAAAATTTGGTGCATGAGTTAAATAGTTAAATACAATATAGTAATTCATTCGTGGTTCGAAATAGATGTTTCTAATTGTTCGTTTTTACAACTAGGTAATGACTGGATGCATGTGTGAAAGTAAAATAATGTAAGTAAATATAAACTCTATTATCCTAGCAAAGCTGAGGCGGGTAGTTTATAATAAAAATAAATATACTATGTACCATTTTACATGCATTAAATTTTCGTGTATGGGATATTGCAAATTGTATTTCTACTTCAGTTACTGGTAAATACAGCAAGGAACAAGGCAATTTCCTCTTTTGAACGCAATTTAATTCCCGCGGGAGACACAAATGGCAATTATCTCGTATACTATTATGTTCATTACAGAACCGTTTACAGAGACTTCGTAAAATATGTGGCCTGTGGTCGTGCGAGGTTCCAGTAAAGGAAGTTTTATTTAAGACTGCGACTCGCCCGGGTTTTACACGGGTGCATTTATGACATCAAGTTACAAGTTACAAGTTACAAATTCACAGCTTTTCTCTTTATTTTAATACATAATAAATAAATAATTACTTACTAATACTTAAAAAAATAAACTTCAAAAAATAATAAATAAATAAATTATACTCAACTACTGTGAAGTTCCATAGATTTTTTTGTCAGTGCATGTTCGTGTATATGCGTGTATGTATGTGTGCTTGCATGTGTGTGCGCTCGTGATTGTGTATTTTAGCGTGTGTGCGTGTATTTTTTATGTAAAAAGTGTAGGAAATGAGCTTAAAAGCCACCTGGTGTTAATTCGTCGTTAGAGACAACGTCCCACCTGAGTTTGTACGGAGAGGCATTGCTCCGCTTAAAGACTAAAATGGTCGCCTAAAATATGAGAGTATCTCACAACTGATTTATGGACTAATTTTTGAAATGGACGTTTGAAGTCTCATATGAGATTTTACGTAGAGGCACTACTACTCTTGAGAACTAAAATTGTCACCTCTAATATAAGTGTAGCAGACAACTGGATTCTTCCAACTAAAATACAAAATTGCTTCAGGGCGGGTTTGAGCGGCAGTGGTACCTCACTAATCGAACTTTACTTTTACCAAAGAAAGGGCATAAAAGGGTTGTACACTCAAGTATTTAAGTAAAAAGTAAGTATCTCCGACAATGTGTTCGTGATTTAGGCACATAACCTTGAAGTGTTGGCTAAAAGGAACCTTGAAACTTACGCGAAAATCGATTTTCTGGCTTCAAAACTGAAGTAACAGATAGACTATCCTAGCTCTTCATAAAAGACACGTGGATTGCTCTGTGTAGATCCAAATGTTTTATAAAATAAGCAACTTTGAGTGCGGTCAAAAATTGGATGGGTGACCACTAGTGGTTTCATTTCATTCGTGATTCCGAGTTTTAGAATGTTAATATATCTGTCTCTCTTCTTATCGATAGACAACAGACGTTATATTTATCGGAGGCTGTAAATATGATTGGGAAGCATCCAGCAAATGATTTAGGAACCACCCAATATACCGCCACGATGGAAATTTTATGTAAAACTCATACTAACACTTACACATCGCCATGTTTATGTTAATTAAATTACTATTGCATCCAGTACGATGTAAGTTAAATATTTACATTTTGATTGTCGATAGGCTAATTCCCTGAGTGATCGCTGTTGACGATCACCTTGACATAAGTTTATTGAGGTTATTATGATTTATGTAGTATCGTAACTAGGCTAGATGTCGTAACTAGATCAATATTATATTATTTATAAGTATCAAAAAGATTTTTGTGATTTCTGTAGAAACTTATTATCTTGAGAAGTATTTACTTTTACGAAATAAAGTTAAGTTAAATTACCAAAAGACCTCAAACAAATTATTCGAACAGTTTCCGAGATATTAGTAATAGATATTTCATTTTCTTAATGTATGCAGATAGATATGTCATCTGTAAATAAAACACTACGATGTATTGTTACTTTAGAAATATCATTTATATGTAATAAAAATAAGAGGGGGCCCTATACGCTTCCATGTGAAACTCCAGTTTCATTAGCTACATAGTCCGATTAATAGTGCATGTTTTCACATAATAAGTTAGATAGTATACACTACAAAAATTGCCTGTTTAAAATTTATATAAAAATAAGATATCTGAGCATTAAACTTACTACGCCGACGAAAATTTATTACTACGGTATTGGATATTTTACGAGAAAACACTACTTTCCTTCAAAATAGCAATAGCGAGGTAATAAATCTTGCTTCGTGGCTTACGAAGCAGGACTTCGTGAAAAGGAACAAAAAGTTCTGTAGAAAGTTAGCGTATAAAGGTTTTGAATTATTTCTTGGTATGTTTTAGGCATAGCACTGGTAGCCTATTAATTTAAAAAACCCTAGCTTTTTATGTAAAAAAAGTATCCATACCACCGGATATTAAATGGCATCTGGAACATAGAGACATCTACGTCCAATCTCAAACGGTACCTATACAAGCAAGCGTAGACGCCGTGTGATATTAAATGGGTTCTGCGACAAATGGACATGAGTCCAAACTCAGCGTCATAGCTCATGCGTGCCGTAAACTGAGACACCCAACAAGGAAGATTAAAACAAAGCAACAACTACAATTTTAACAATACTAATAACGGTTACTACACTCATATTCCTATACTAGGATTGTAATGTCATGGATGCCATGGAAACAAAAACGTAAACACCCAGACCCTAAACAGAAACTAAAATTTGTCACTTAGATGTGTGCTTAGCCGGGAACAAAAGCGGAAACCGCTACGAGTCTAACGGATATGGTTACCGCAGCGCCATAGACCGTTATATACAGATATATATGTCTGTAGGTGTTAACAGTTTGCTTTAAAACAAACTACTGTTTACACGACAAATGTTATTTGTTCATGAGCGAGCGTTAGAAGACAAACAGACCTGGGGGGCAGCACATAATTGTGTTTGAATTAGAAATTATATAATAATGTCACAACGTATGTGTCGCAGTGATTACCCAGTCAACTAAGTAAAGGGTTCTGGGCGGAAATTTAAACGATATATTTTGATTTCTATTATGGATCAGGGTGTTTATGTACTTATTCTCATTGTTACCTAAGGGATGTCATAGAAAGAGTAAACGAGTATGGCGTCCAATTGACATTAATTATAGTATTATAGTGACAGTCAATACCGCCCTTGGAAATTCGTAAATAACTCCGTACAAATCCAGAGTCCTGTCTGAAGACGTCAAACATACATTCGGGTCATCAACTATGAAAATATATGAGGCTATCAACTATCATTATTAACTCATCACTGGTTTGTAGCAGATAATAGAGAACCAGCAGATTCTCCTCTCATAATGACTAAAAAAGGGCCATAGCCTACCACGCTAGCCAATTACGGTTTGCTAAATTTTATACAGCTTTAAAAACTTTATAAAGAACTACCCACGAATGTATACAACAGTTCGACCGAGGAGGCACTGTGGCCCTTATAATCCGCCGTAAACCAGTTTTAGTGGGTCGATTGGGGAGTTGTGGTTACTACAATTAGAAGCGACGACCATTTCAGCCCTCAGGAATAGCAACATTAGGCAGTTAGGCAGGACTTTAGTCTTGTTTGAGATTCGACATAGATATCCATGGGCTGCTGAGCCCAATTACATCAGATAGCCTGCATGCTCATTTGGTACAGTTCCAACATAAGATTCTCCACAACTTTTCCTTGAAGCTAGTAATGAAATCTACGTGTATGTATAATCAGGTCAAAATTACGCTTCCTCAAAGTTATATCAGACCGGCTTATAAAGCGCATTGTGGCCGGTTCATCGAGCATTAATATCCGGGTTTCATCGCTTTTCACGGAAAATTGCCTTCGGACCAGCGCTGACGTTTTCACGTTGGCACAAATCCATTTTTGCAGATAGCTTTCGTAGAATATCATTTTACACTTGAAAATTACTCAATCATAACCCGTTCTGATGATATTTGAAGGTGTTTTTGTAATGTAGTGTAAGTTAGGCATTTTGATTAATAGTAATCTTACACTGGTCATACTAACGATGTTAGTAGATATTTTGATTTCTGACGATGGCCACATTGAGGACAATTGGTGGGAACTAGTTAACAACCAGTTAACACAAACCAGAGTACGGGTCTCATAATAAATGAAATATATTAAGAAACAACATATTCATTCTATAATAATCTACTATGTTCTACTTGTAAGGGATTCTGGAAAAGGTACCTGCAATAACTCTATTATATCGTGAAGCAATTTTTGGGTTTCAGCAGAAGGGTATAAAATGTGTAAGAACAGCGTGTAGACTGACTGAATAACTCTGAAAAAACCTTAGACATGGATTAAGAACTGTCATTCATCGATAACAACAGGATCTTCTATGTGCCCTCCAAAGTACAGGAGCGGTTTTAAAATGTAGCCACTCGCGGTCACCCATCACAATTCGGATTGCGGCTGACGTTGCTTAACCACCAGCCACATTATGCGTGCTATTATTATTATTATTACAACCTACACATACATGCAATCAGTCATTATTTAATTTCTCGCCCAATTTACAAAAAAAAACATCAAAATCAAAATCAAAACATGACTCATTATGTACCAAAACGTTCCTCAGGAATCACTCTACCCGTTGTTGAAAACTGTGAGAAAATCCGTCCAGTACTTTTTGATTTTATCACGAACAGACAGACAGACGCGACGGGGAACTGTTTTATAATATTTGTAGATGTAGATAATTATGACTATAAGTCTTTTCATTTCTTTATATTACTCATGAATGCTTCAGGCTTTCGCCAGTTATAAAGACGACCCATATCTAAGACGCAAAATAGTCTTACGGCACGTGCAAAAAATTCGTTCAATTTTTTTTAGTACACCACAAACTCCATGCGCTATCTACCTCGTTCTATAATCTGTAACGTTAATGTAACTTGCAAATTCAGTCTCCGCATACGTTGCATGACGCTGCATACAATTTTATGCACGCTGCCCATGCCATGTTCAAGGCGAGATGTGCCTAGAAGGCGCACCGTGAGCACTTTGAGGCAATATGTGGAGGCATACAAATGTGCCTTTATTGTGTGGGATTAAGTTGTTATTCATTTTATTATATTTTTTTATTGTGAGAAGAGTAGCAAAGGAGCATGCAAGCTACCTGATGGTAAGCAGCAGCCCATAAACATCCACGAACAGCCACAAACACGACCGAAATCCTATCTGAGCTCGAACGTGGATACGTTGCTACTCCTGAGGATTAAAATGTTCGCCTCGCATCAAAGTGTAGCCGGCAACCGCACCTCTCTAACCAAAACACAAGTAATGGTTTAGGTTAGTCGTGTTTATGGTTGTTCATGGATGCCTATGGGCTGTGACTGCTTAACATCAACAGGTTTGCGTGCTCCTTTACTACTCTTTTCACATAAAAAAGTTACTTTCCAATACACAACATATCTTGGAAAAATCAGAGATGCCGTGGATTGGAACTTCGGGTCCGTGTAACATGCCGGAAACCAATCTAGCCTATTACCACATCAATAATTGATTTTAATTAGCCATCCATTAATATTAATAGCAATTGTCACATGAAACAAGGCTCGACAGGTAATTACAATAGATTTGCACAACGCTTGAGTGTAATCAATTAGGTAATAACTTATTACTAACTAGCTTTTGTCCCCCGCTTTTCTTGCGTGAAATCCCATATTACAATACATTCGAATACGATTTATTCCATCAAATACAGGTTAAACATATTGTTGTATCATAAGAAAGGTATTTTGAATTTTAAATCCTTAAAAGAGTAAAATAAAGATGAAAATTTGTATGATTCTAAATTATTTTTCTAGGATAAACATTTTTTTTTAATTGTGAAAGAGTAAGAAACGGGCATGCAGGCCACCTGATGTGAAGTAGTCACTGCAGCCCATGGATAACCACGTCCAATCTCAAATAGAACAGAAGTTCCATTTAGGAATGGACGCGGATGCGTTCCTACTCTTGAGGACTAAGATGGTCAGTGCAACCCAAGTAACATCGCATCTACAAGCGACCTCAAACAAAACTTCAATCCCGAAGCTATAGGCAGTTAACTTCATTAAGTTTTTTTATGTGAGAAGAGTAGCAAACAAGCATGCAAACCACCTGATGTTAAAAAGTCGCAGCCACAAACACGACCAACATCCTATCTGAGCTCGAACGCAGACGCGTTGCTACTTCTGAGGACTAAAATGGTCGCCTTCAAAATATAGCCGACAATCGCACCTCTCCAACCGAAACACAAGTAATGCTTTACGGTGGATTCTGAGGGCGGCAGTGTAACCCCGGTTGAACTACGAGTATAACTATAGTTCTCCCACCTTTAATAATGAAACTAATTTAACGAATGAATCAAATAAGATCTAAAATTGAATTCAAACAAATCTATTATTGTAAGAACTTTAACGGTTTAAATTTGATTTTGAATCAAGTTATAACAACTATACAAGCTCTTAAACGCAAGTCGTTGGATATTGTCGAGCCAACGAGTTCATAGTCGAGAGTCCTCGAGAGCCGAGAGTCGAGTGTCAAGAGTCTAAGTCTAAGCTTTGTCAGCTCTACGTGAGATAATATACTCCTGTATAACGCTCTGTGTACATATTCAAATGATATTGGTGAACGGTAATTAATTCAAAATATAATAGTCTGTAATCACTTTTTACCGACGAGGGTTGTTATAAGTTTAACGTGTGCGTTTGTATGTGACGAGTAGCAAACGAGCACGCAAACCACTTGGGGTTAACTAGTTGCAGCCCATAGACTTCCCTGTACAATCACAAACATGACTGAAATCCTATCTGAGCTCGAACGTAGATACGTTGCTACTCTTGAGGACGGCGGTGGTACCTCCCCGGTCGAGCTATAGCTTGCTTACCTTTAATACCACCTGTCGTATAAATAATAATTAAAATCAATGAAATATTTTAATTACAATAATGAAAATCTTAAAACTAATTATAATAAAAACCTAACCTAAATATTCTAAAGGAAGTCTGTGCCAATGCGGCATGGTGCCAAACATGCCAGTCGCATTCTCGAATTGAATAGCAATCTGCACGAGATATGACCAGCTCTCATGTCACCGGCGCTAATCAAACGTAGTACTAACTGTATATAAGTATAAAAGTTTGTCTGTATGTCAGCATATATTTGTTTATATTAAAGTAAATAGGACAAACTTTACCGTTCCAAAGCCATGGAAACGTTAACGAGTACTTCTTTGATATGAGTAGCCACTTTAGCCTAAAAAAACCACGGAGTCGCTTCAGACCTTGACATGTTAGCTCGCCTCGAGACAAAACAAACTTTTTTTTTACACAACATATCTGTTGTTTAGATAAATGGTCCGCGGGGTCTGCGTGCTAAATAGTTAAAAAAAAAATGATTCCCACGTTTGATCCACGCCATCGGTGACAAGAGGGTTGGTTCATATCTCGGCAGAGAGTTGCGATTACTATTCAACGCGGAAATGCAGCTAGCGTTCTTGGAGACATGGCGCATGGGCACGGACTGCCTTTAGATGGTATACATAGGTTAAACTTTTATTATAATTAGTTTAAATATTTTCATTATTGTAAATATGTATTACTGCTCTTAAAAAAGTATATCAATAGAAAAGTTTAACGGATAGCAAGTGGGCACTCCCCCCCCCCTCCTACGTCTCTAATTAAATCCAGTGGAATCTTCGAAGTTTACAAGGTGGTGGAACCTATACGGTTTGATCGGGGAAGTACCAACGTCACCCCCGTCCGGCATGAAGCTCACTTGCATTACGGTTACAAGTAGAACTACACGACTGGGAAGGTACTCACGCTGTCTTCATAATCCGCTGTAACGCAGTTGTATTTCGATTGGAGAGGTGTGATTGCCGACTACACTTATAAACAAGACGAACACATTAGTCCTCAGGAGTAGCAACGCATCTATGCACGACGTCAGGAAAGACTTCAATCTTTGTGGTTGGACGTGGATGTGTTCATGGGCCAGGGGTTGGCAACCTACGGCTCGTGAGACGCATGCGGTTCCTTGAATGGAAGGTATTGGTTCTCCAGTTCCATATATAAATATGGAACTCAAAAACCCTAAAATGTACCCATAGATATAAGTACCTATTTTATATTCTGAATTTATATCAACTGTTATCTGATAGTGAAAGTCGTGTTGAAAATGGAACATAATCACTGACATAAAATTATTTAAACATATTTTTAGTAGCTCTTTCAAATATGTGAAAAATTTCAAATTGCAACTTTTGGGTCTTCAATCCTAAAAGTTGCCGACCCCTGCCCTAGGCTACAGAAACCATCTAACATTACATGCCCTACACGCTTATTTGCTATTCTTACAAACAAAACTAAAGCTCAGTACCCCTAAACTCCTTTCTCCCCATCTGCCAAACTACCCTTATTATCGAATTTGGAACCGAAATACAGCATAGCATAACTATTGTCTGCTATCTGCTATATAAATTCAAGATAGTACAAGTGTGATAAATTCAAGATAGCACATGCGCGGTACAATTTAGTTACAGTGCTAACTAAACAATAGGTTTACCGCTTATTGTACAGAACCAAGCTTCATTGTTTAAGCACAATGTTGTTATTAAGCAAAAGAACGTGTTTTCATAGTACTTACGGCACATTACAGGAAAACTTGCAACACACACACCAGCAATTAGTGGGAAACAGGCTAACACACACGGACATAAACACATCTAGTAAGCAACAAAGCTCTTTTCCAGCAGCACGAAACACTACTTTTAAGTACTTCTGTTTTTACAAAGTATATATTTTAAGCGAAGCTGTGGAATAATTTGACATAATTTACGTCTTACAATTTCCTTTCTTTGTAAAATGTAAACATTTACAAAATTGAAAATTTAAACATTTACAAAATTGAAAATTTAAACATTTACAATATTGAAAATTTAAACATTTACATAAAAAGTACAATATTTTGTATTTCTGTTTTCACAATTCGCAATATTTAACGTTATTAAGATTTTCTGTTTACATTTATTTAATTATTCAAATATAGTCTCTCTTTGTATATTTCAAAAATATTCGTCTTAGTCTTAATTCCAGGTTTCTAAACAAAATTTAAGTTTGAAATATGCATATATTCACGCGCCGAATTCGTCTTTCTTCTCATCGGGTACTATACAATCCATGCAACAGTCACAACAGGGAATACAAGACACGAAGGGACTTACTAACAAGGGCAAAATATACACCATTAGACACATCTGACTTTTATTGTATAATGCGTATTAATAAGCAATTTCTCCCTTTTTAATGATAAAAACTTTCAACTTCACTTTGAATGTTCAAATTCTTATTTGTTTTTAAAACGTATAACAGTCTTTTCATGTATAGTTAACTGTTTAACTCACTTTACATCAATCGCAATGATTTTAGTTCAGTAGATGCAATTTTGAATACTAAATATGAGTATTATGACCACTATTTGCAATTTTTTCCCCTTTTAAAGTATTATTTGTTTGTGTTCTTCAAAGCATGTTGCCATTAATTATACACTGCCTAAAAATATATGAAATTTTGGTTTAAATATTCAAACAGTAGTCAGGTAATAATTTTGTATTCAACGCGCGTAATTTAATATAATTGGCAGTTCTGTTCACTTGATAGAAGTTTCCAAATATTTAGTCCAAATATGTATGCTTGAAAACTGGGATTTTTGGATAAATTTTAAATTCACGAAATTTTAAATTAATTTTTACGTCCAAATGTTACTTTTTGAAGTATCTGACAGATGATAGGTTCAATCACAGACTTATATATTATTTATTTTTAACCTATAAAATAGCGTCGGACCATCTTTGTATTGTGTTCTCCCGTAAACTTGTATAATTGTTGTTAAACACAACGAGTGTGTGCATGCCTTAGCGCGTTACAAACACACCAATTGTATTTCTCACAGTTAGTGCTATCTTAGTTAAAGCTAGACGTACTGTTGACACGAATTTATATAGTACATCTTCATATATGTAGTTCTTCTGTGCGTATGTAAGTCTCTGAACTCCTAAACGACTGGATAGATTTTAATGAAATTGTGTCTTCAGGTGAATCCGACAATAGTTTAAATTCTCACTTGGACTCAGTAGACGGCACTGTAATCGGATGCAAAGGTGATATTTCTGAACTTGGATCCAGTATAACCTGGCATATTTTCTGCAAAAAATACTTCTATTTTTTTTTCTGAGCGGGACAACGTCCGCTGAGCCCACTAGTATAATATTATTAGTAATTGCTCCATTAATTTAAGTTATTATTTGTAAATGTTTAAAGATGGAAAAGATATATGTTTTTGAGTTTCTTTCGCCGGCTCTTCTCCAAAACGAAACACCTTACGAATCGGTGGTAGTTTATTGACGTTCAAAAAGAGTTCTGTAAAGAATCTACTTTGAAAAAAATATTTTGATTCTGATTTTGAATAGGTATAGGAGGACCATAGACATAATTAGTTGACTCTTGGGAAGTCATAGAATGGTAGGTTGGTCAAAGATTGTACAACTAAACTTCTCCAAGGAGATACTACCGCTGCCCTGACAATCCGCATTGAAGTGACTCTTGTATATCAGTGCAGGCTACCAGATGTTGAGTGGTCTTAGCTCATAGGCCCAGAGGACTTGAGTTTTGTTTGATAATGGACGGGCCATTATCAAACAGAATTCAAGTCCTCTCTGAGAAAGTACGTAATTGTAAGTACATTGCTTTTTGAGAGGGCTAAGCTCGCCTTGCTTTACCGGCAAAAATATTTTTTCAATTTTTTCAAATATTTTTACAAATTTCAATGTATGAAAAACTAAGTTAGGTGTTCTTAAAAAAAGATGCTATTTTATATTTTTTATTCCAAACAACATTTGCCTAAATTCCATGATTCCTTAACATTCTAGGGTCTTCTTCTGCCATTTCTTCATCTTCTAAGTTCACTACAACACAGGTACAACATTTCATACCTAAAAATATAACTTCACTTAGTAAATATAATTTTTCAAACAATTAGTCCCACGTTTGATCGACACCGCCAGTGACGAGAGGGCTGGTTCATATCTCACACGAGAATTCTGACAATGTTCAACGCGGGAATGCAACTAGCATTCTTGGAACCATGGACACAGACTACCTTTAGACTTGTATGTACAACATAGGTGTGTACCAGCCGCAAGCGTCAGCAGTCAGCAATGGTGTACGCTGCAGGGAAAGTGTTAAATTGGCAAACTAAAGCCTACACCATGGGCTGACCTCTTAAAAGTAGAGAGTCTCTTATGTAAGGAAGATCTTGTTACATGGACAATAACAACGATGCTTTTTTTAATTTGTCAGTTACATGCTAGAAATGTATGTAGCAGTCATATCCAATATACGTAGAACAGTGTACAAATCAATGTATATATAGAAATATTTATTGTGACAATTGTTACCTTTAATACACATAGGTAAACACGATAAACAAGGCACGAAGATGGACGGATAACAACATAATCGTGGCACACACAGACAGAAACACATCAATGTTAATTTTTATTTATGTTTAGATGTTACAACATTATCGTTTTGTTGTGAATAAATACATTATTGTAATGGTTTTTTCTTTGACATTTTTGACAAATAAACGCGGCAAAACTGATGTTCTTTTTTGACGTATTTCTTTTTTTGTTTTTAAGATTATTTCAAGACAATATGATCATTCAATCAAATATAGTGATTACATGGATTATTCATGTTTGGAATATGTTTATTTAATTGTAGCACTCTTAAAATAAATTATAATTATGTACGAATACAAAATATTAAGTAAAAGTCATTTGACGTTTCCATAACTTTTATTATAACATTTTTGTTAGTATCGTAGTACTACTGTTATATTAGTAGAAGTAGTAATGTTTATTTGTTTGTATCTCATTCACTCAAACTCTACAGAACCGATTTAACTTTTTTTTTTCAAATTTTGCACACAATTCATGTACCCTGGTTTCGATATACGCTGTGTGTATAACGGTAAATCATATTGAAACTGATCAGTGATTAATAATTTTAAAATCAATTTCATTTTTTATTCAAAGTAGATTATTTACTGAACTATTGTTAAACTATCATCGTAAGGTGTTTCGTTTTCGAAAAGAGAGCGAAAGAAACTTCAGAAGCTGTTTTCTGTCTTATTTTAAAGGTGGGAGACGTACAGTTAAAATTACAATTACACGAGTTAAAGCTCAAACTAAACTAAATCTAACATTACAGGATATTCCCATATCGATAGATTAGTACAACATAAAAAGTATGTATAAAATAAAAATGAAAATTAAATAAATCGCGCATAATTAAATAATAAAATAATAATTAAATTATTGTGAAAATTGTCAAGAAATAAAAGCATAATATTAAATTCTAATAATATGAAAGATATTAATAAGAATAAGATAAATAATTAGTTAATTAATCACAAATAATACCTATTTCAAAATAATAACAATATTTTCTAATTACGTATTACTATACAGTTTATAGCAATCGCCAGCTGTTTATAGCTAAGCCTCAGGTTTAATTTACCGTTAATAAATTATGTGAGCCAATTATTAATTTATCAAATCATTTATATTACAAGACTGAGTATTGTACTTAATTGAATGAAAGATTGGATTTGGTTAGAGCCTGTACATTCGGAATGGGAACTCCCAATTGTTGGATTTAATTGATTCTGTATTTCAATTTAATTTCACTTTAAGCTTATTAATGTAATTATGAACTAGTAATTAATCTCATTTATAGATATAATAGATTACATTGTTAATTAATTGTTCGTAATTACGACATATGCGGGTAGTAGGAATTAACTTATATAACGGGTACTAACGATTAACGCTTTTTAATTGCCGATATTTCGAACTAGTTACATGGCTCGTGGTCATGTCGAAGCTTCGCAGCAGTGGTAATCGTGAGTACCCGTTTGTGG
>DWON01003304.1:0-18320 GCA_018251015.1 Phocides pigmalion okeechobee
ACATGAAGAACATGTTGCTTTACGGCGGGTTATGAGGGTGGTGGTGGTGCCGCCCCGGGCAAGCTCTAACGGCTAGATAAATATTGATATATAGACACGTTTGGAAATTAAATGGTTGCCGAAGCAAATTAAAAATACCATTTTAAAATACTAGCCAAGCCAAGTTAATACCCCTCTGATAGCTGTTTTAAATCCATTTCCAAGGCCTATGACGAGATTTACGCAGGATAACAACAGGGAACAACTATTTAACGCTCCCTCCAGAGCACGGCGGCGCAAATAAGGTTTTGCCACTAGCTTTCCGTCATCAAAATGCCAAGCTTGCTCTATATTACACAACTGTATTAATTGTCGATCGTATACACAATTATTTATTTTTGTTTTATCAAACGAGCGTGAGCTACCTTATATTAGGTAGTCATTGTAGTCCTTAGATATCCCTTGTAAACTCAAATATCGCTGAATTCTTATATGTCGTTGCATTCGCCTGCGTTGCTTCTCCTTAGGATTAAGACAGTCGCCTCACTTGTAAACATAGTTGGCAAACTAAACACAAGAATTGCTTCACGACGTATTTAGGGGGTGGTGGTATCTCCTCGGTCGAACTGTATGTGTCTGTATTAAACTTGTGTGTAAACTGTGCCTACCATCTATTACGGATTGTCTGGTAGAGATCGTTATCATTAATGTACACGTCTGGTGTATCAGAGAAGATGAAATTGTACTACATGCTCAGTACTTTTGTATTGTTCTTCATGTCTCGTGTATCAGTGAAGAAAAATTTAAGTGTATTGTATAAGGAAATGTAAGATATGCTAACAAAGATTATGGTTGCAGAAGGAGGAACGGATACGAGTGCTGAAGCAGAAGCTGGCGGAGCGCGAGGCGGCGGCGGCGGATGGCGTGACGCAAGGTACGGGCGCCGTGCTCGCCGACCTCGCTACCGCCACCTCCGACTACGGCACCTCCACCAACTACACGCGCTCCTCCCGCGCCTCTGTCTCTGACCTTGACTTCTCTGAAAGCTACCTATAAACCCCTTTAAATAATTAAATATAAAACGTTTACTATGTACGGGATATTCACAATTTTACGAAACGGCGCGTTTCGCCGTGACCACGGGCTGTGCAACTCATGGTTTGAAACATCGGCAATAATAATTGGTAATCTTGAGTACCTCGTACATAGTAAAATGTGTAAATTCCGCGATAATATTCTTTTAAAATCATACAAAAAACGTGTCTGTATGTACTTAGCACACGCAAGAGGTTATACTTCTTCGATGTAGTTATTATTTTTGTTATACCTTCAAACAAACGTTAACTTGGGAAACGATAAATACACGAAAGCAAACTACAGATAAATTCCCAAGACAATTTACACGCAAGAATACTAATTACCTGGTTACGACATCTATCGAAATCTTATATAATTAGTTACTATTTGACTTGCTAAATCCGGTTTAATATCAGCTTCATTGTACAGATGGCGCTGGAAATAAAATAAAATTATGTATTACTTCGGCGCACGCAACTTCGTTCTACGCTATAAAAATACTGATCAATTTTCTCAAACACGCCAAAAGAAGTATAACATCAGTAATATGCTTTACTCACACCCGTGGAAAATAAAACGAATGCACAAATACCGAAATTGCGTAACATATATTAGAATTAAATATTTACATGTATACCTGGAAATGTCCCGAAACAGTATGGCCGACCGCATGGTGAGTGACATAAACCACAAGGGTCGCCATCGTACATCTAATAAAATATGCAGTGTCTTTTTCGAAATGTGTGGATCGGATTGTTGTATCCTTTACGTATCACAAACTCGGCTATATATCTTCAATCTAAATCGCCTTTAGTTTCACGTCCCACGTCTATCGCGGTTGTTTTACAGACGGTGGTTTTAGACATCGTACATAATTGGTGACTACAAAATTTCATGACATCAATTTTACTACTCGTATAGTTTTTCAACATTTAATTTCAACTTTTCCAAATTCAACACAATTTATATAATTTAATAGATGCAGTCAAACTTTTCTAAGTAATTAACAAGATCATACAAAAAAATCTTCTAACTTAATATTATCTATTTGCCTTGTTATTTCCTATTAAAAACCTAAAATTCGAGTTTCAAAGGAATTGTCATCTTTTCTCATCAAATGAGACTTTATAAGTAACAAAATTACATTAAGGCGAATTTACAATGATCGAAAAGCTTTTACTTTAGCGACTTCTTATTACATTTGAAAAGCTATTATTCATATAACAAGTCAATTTTCTTTTATTCGTTCCTCAAAAAATATGCCGCAACCTACTTAGCCATGCTAACGGGTTACTATAGTTCATAAATCAACAAAGTTTTTCTTCCTTGCAGCGGAGCCAAGAGCACGGCCGACCTAATTGTGTTCATGGAATAGAATCGGTATCTTATTGTATTATTCCTCGATAACAAAATTCAATCCCATTTCAGATCCATTAGTATATTACCGGTTATTATTAACTCAAAATGAAAATCGAAACATCATTATTTGATAGCGATAGAGCAAAATAGCTATACTGTTGCTGAAACCAATATCGTCTTAATATTTAATTAACAAGATACTTCCTTTGTCCTAAGATGCTTAATGGGGTCAATCGGATAATTTAATATTTCAATCAACATTTTCAATAAAGGAATGATCTCTGAGCTTAAGGACTATCTAATCTCCTATTTTAGTTCATAAAATAGGAGAATTGTTTGAGTATCAATTATCAAATTAATTACATTCATATAATGAAAAATCTAATCGAAATAACAAGGCTAAGCATAATCAAGGCCACAAGCAACGCGAAGTGATGGAATTTATGGACTAAAACCTTTTTTTCATAACTTCAATATGCTAATTAAATCTTTCCAGAGATTATTTAAATTAGAAATATACATATATTCCACATCAGTCAGTTTTTCTGACACAAATCCAAACAGATATTTACATAGTTATACTTTTTACAATTAGCCACTACAATAAGGCAAGATGTATAACAGATATCGTTCGAGTTAAAAAAATCTACGTATTTTTTCCGTGTAAATCTTCTTTAAATTAGGTGGTCGTTGATATCTTGAAAAAAAGATTGCACTCAATGCTAACAGGATTGATCTATCGTCTAGATTGGAATCCAGTCTACTTTATCCTTGCGCTGCGATCTCACTAGTATATATGTATATACATTCCCATAGAACAGGCAAGACATTTACATAGATTGATGTCGCGCTAAACCGAAACGCGAGTTCCTATTTGTAGTTCTGTTCACTACTATGGGACAAATTCATATGCTTGACTATAATGGGGAAATTTCATCGGTTCACTAATTAACTTTTCGACTGACCCGAAACACGACAACCAGACAGGACAGAATTTTACACAACTTAGGAAAATACACAATTTACGACGGTTTATTTTCTCCGAATCACTAATATAATAATTCAATAATCTACGAGTAAAATATGTAACACATATTTGATACAAAATGAAATTTTATTTTTCATTTTTGCAAACGAAATGGGAGAGGAAATGAACACATTTCGCGGATCGCTCAGTTTTCGACCCTCAATATCAACCGCCATTACTTCGTAATGATTTGCAATCCCTTTCCTAAAACATTTAATATAACCAGGGATTTAATAGAAACTTTACACCACTCCCGAGTATTTAATAAAGGATTGGGCACCATCCAATGAAGATTCACCAATCCATCCTGTAGATTAGAATCGATTACGTGATTCTACTGAACTTTCAAACTTTAAGAGCATTCCACTAGTTGAAAATTATTGAAGAGGGATCAAAGTAAAACCCAGTTAGGACTGCAATTCGGTAAACGTAGTCGGTAAGTTCCTCCGGAACAAATGCCTAAAAATAAACAGTATAAATTTTTGTTCAACTGTCGTTCTTTAAAAGGAAAGCTTGCTTTAAATATTTGACCTATTAATTATAAAATTGGTAGTAATTACACGATCCTTCATCCTGTAACTTATTAATTACTTGTCTTTAATAATGTGTATTAAAGTTATTGGTGGAAAATTAAACTCGCTCCCCAATAGCTATCCATCACATAAATTTTATTTATTTATTTTAATCAACTCCACTAACATTACAGGAATACCTAATTCGTTAGTAAATGTAGTCCAGTGTGTTAGTTTTCATATATGAATTACTTATTATAATTATTAGTAGTATTAAATGAATCGATTACATAATTGTGACAAAATTGCAGATGCAGAACTAAAATATGACTCTTGGGATTACATATAAAACATTTAGTGAAAACATTGAAACCCGTAATGATAGGCAATTTATAAGTTAAATCTATTAAATAAACACTTGTGGCGATACAGATATATATCGTGAAAGACGGGTAATAAACGTAAACTTGAATTCTAATTGTAACTGCTCTGTGTAAACCGAAATGGGTCGGATATGTCTTCCCGACCGCTCATTTCTTGGACCATGAAGTCAACCGCCAATCCTAGCCGAGCAATTACATTACCCGCTAATGAAGATTGGATATTCCTCTCCCTACGCTCGTATAAGACATATATTATACGAATAGTCGATGGAATAATCATATAGGAACTAAATTTATCCTTATTCTTTTACTTCTACATGTTTTAATTGGTATATTTTCAAATATTGGTATATTGTCCTATTTTAACTAAATTCAGATCTTCATATCTGTTATACTCAAATTAACAGAAGTACTAACTCAATCACCTCTTAATTCACTTTTGATTATGATTATTTTACTAAATATGTAAGGTATTAAACTTACTAATTTTAAGAAAAAGACCCGTTAATCATTACTATAGTAAAATTTTAATGAATTGATCGTTAACAAAATGCCTCCGTTGATGATGGGCCGTTAATTGGACTTAAAGTTCCTTTCTTTCGTCTTCGTGAAATGTAATGTCGTTATCTAAAAACATCCTTTTAAAAATTTATATTCGCGAGTACATCATCCGTTATAGTAAACGAATACAGGTATAGTAATACCCCGAACTTAGGCGATAGGTAGGACTGAGAGATAACCGCATAAGTCGAATTCGCGTAAGTCGGGGTATAATTAAATGATTTTAAATTGGGGCTAAATTCTTTAAAAAATGTTCAGAAATAAATGTTAAATAAATTACAAAATACAAAATTGGAAACACATTTTTTATTCCTTGTATTATAAAAAATGCGCTTTTTGTTAGTCTTTGTTTTTTTTTCATTTATAGCTCAAATTTTCAACCGCTATTTGATCTTCTAAATTAAATGGGTGTAAAGACTAATTTTTCCATGTCTTACTCTCCGAAGAATCTTAAGAAAAAACATATACATAAAAAAATCGACGAGTTTTGAAATACGCGTAACTCCGGATTCTCGTAAGTGTAGATAACGAAAGTTGAGGTATTACTGTATTTAATTTTCTCCGCTCTAGGACGGCGTTTCGATGGAACCCATTTCATAATCAACTGTCAGTCTCTCGGCAATGTTTGTTTATTATTCGCATTTTTATCGAATCCAAATTGATTAACGAACGCTTTTCGTCGCCACTTTGTACATTCATTTATATTCTTCCCGGTCTTATGTTGTCATATTTCATATGTTATTTTGTTGGACACTCCAATACTACGAGTAATTGGAATCTTGGTTGAAACGACGAGGCATATTGACTTCGTAAAAATAGCAATTTAGATTTAGACTGTAAGAAAAATGTATGGTATGTTGTGGTAGGTAATAAAGGTTAATTTAAGTTGAAGATTGAAATTGTAATTTTATCGTAACAATATAAATGAACTGTTGCACTTTTTAGAATTTTTAAGGATTTTTTTTTTCAAATTTGTAGAATACGATTCGTTTTGGCGCACGACAATGAAATGCCTTTGCTATTTTTTAATATTTTCACGAAACCAACTCTATATTTGAGCATACAAGTACACATTAATTATAAAGACTAAGGACGCAATAAGTTTATGTATATTTAGATATAATATTGTATGTGTTTCTTACACTGTTTGTGATATGTCGTGTTTTATTAAAATATGTCTAGTAAGTATTGCTGATAATTTTTATTAGTGATCTCTAGGGCGGGGCGGTGTTACTTAGATATAAACGCCAATATTTTTTAACATAAAACAAATAAATAAAAACAGAAGTAAATGCCGTGAACACAGCAGAAGTTATTACAGTCAGAACCACTTGCATATAAATGAAATGAAGTTGAATCATAATATGAATACATTTGAGAACGTCGTTCATTACGTATGTACCACAATCGTCACGTTTCGTCACATCACTTCATGTTTATATTATTTTTATGATCGGAATAACCATATAGTCTATTTAATAATAGTTAATGAATACAAGAATACATGAATACAAGATAGGAACGTTGCAGTGGCAGCGCTACACCTATTTCTGCCTCATAACAGCAACTTCAATGCAGCGCTTTTGTATTCTAGTTTGAAGAGGCAGGTAGGTTTACTTTTGAGGCTTTCCATCTTAGTTCTCAACAGTAGCAACTCATCTACAATCGACTTCTAGTAAGATTTCTGGTCTTTATAGGGTTTGTTACCAATGTCTGCTTAACAGCAGTTGGACTGCATGCCAGTTTAATACTTCTATTAATTGAAAAATTGAATTAAATACCAAAATTTTAATTACAATAATTAAAATCTTACAACTAATTATAATAAAAGGCTTACCTAACAATCTAAAGGGAGTCTGTGTCTATACGGCATGGTACCAAGAACGCAAGCCGCATTCTCTGCGCAGGATATGAACCAACTTACTTGTCACCGGCAGCGACGAATTGTTAAAAAAAAAATGTAATTTCAATCTCAAATACATTTGTGTACATATATATAATGAAGTAAAAATAAATTGTTATGCTTCGTCGTCAAGAGCAGTTGACGTTCAGTATTGTTTTGGCAACTTTTATGCTCATATTATTAAGAATGTAACTTGTAATAGAATACTGAACAAGTCTATTTTATGGAAATCAAATGTCTTTATTATATGAACAAAATATTGTATGAATAAAATAAAAATCCAGTCTCCATTTTATATACATTCGCCATTTAATATCGTATTGCAAACGACAGATACAATTAGGAATATGGTTACTGTTTTTCATTCATTTCTCTGTCAACAATATAAGGCAATACATTATGCATTCTATCACACTTACCGAAAGATTCAATAATGCAAGCTTTTCCCTCTTTACGTATAATAATTTATACTTGCTGCTGCGCTCATACATAGGTATATTATATCACGTCAGGGTTGCGGGAGGCGGCATTATTTGGGAGGCTGGAGTTGTTATCTCTAGACTGGAGAGGTGTCAACGTCACTGAAATATTGCATTTTTTGTTTCCGTGAAGCATCTACGAATACACAGACGTCTTCGCCGCAGTCTTGTAGCGTCAACGTAAATACACCATTTTTGTTTGCACCCAATCCTTACAAATTGGTACGTACACAACAAATGTGTGCAAGCCACAAATTTACGCCGCGTAATACATAGCAATTGTGTATCCTGCAGAGAGAATGTTATGTAAATGGAGCGATATCCGATACTAATTAGACAGATCAGGTATTGAAACCGATAAACATGGTATTCGATCCACTTCCTGTTTACCTAATGAGATTTGGTAAACTTTCTCGAACAAAAGCATGGCCTTGAATGGGTACAAACCTCTCAGTACTTTAACACGACGTTCGGTCAATACCATATTATACGAGTTTATGACACAACATTCATTAAGTGTATGTAAATACCTTACAATGAAATAAAATATTTGAAATCTAGTTTCATCGTTCTCTGGTCGGATTTTCAAACCCCTTCCTCCCCGACCCCGCCCCGCCGAACCCAATCTAAGTCTCAACTCTACCTCACACAGATTGTATGTTTCCACGTGTTGTATTGTCTAACGTGTTCTATTGTATATACATTATTACCTTAAATCCCACTAGACTGACTTAGCGGTACTTTTAGCAATACGTTCTATTTAATGTTTCTATTCTATTGTAAACTTAATAATAATCACTCGATAGTTGTACTCTTTATTCTTCTAAGGTACTCTGTCGGAGCTCTGTCGAGCTCTACGATAGAGTAAGCGTCGCTACAACGATTGATTACTGTGCTTTTTAAATATTACGAAAACTTATTGTTAACACTGATGTCTTCTATTTCGACACGTTTTTATTTAATTGGCACCATTTGAATAAGTAGATAGAGTTAGAGTAAACGTTGCCAGAGTGCGTGGCCGTTGTGAAATGAATTTGTTACTAGCATAGAAAAATATCACAATATTTATTTGTATATTCATTATTTAATTGTATAATTTATTTAGATGTAGTTTTTTAAAATTCATGCAGTCAAATCTCGTTAAATTGCCGAATATAAAAATTATTATAAATTATCTACGTCTAAATTATTATGTTAACTCTGTTAAATACAATTTATTAAATCGAAATTGGCTTTTAATTATAATCTAAATATGAAGAAAATTATAATTGAAATTGTACCGTGGTTAAGTCTAAATGTGGCGCTGGCACTGTGACGTAAGTACTAGTTGGAGTTCCACCCCGTAGCAGTTGTCCGTTTTGTTGTGTTTCCAATTGCATGTTCCCCACGATGCACCGTCCCCGCCATTGTGTCGTGACACCTCCTGATCCCTGTAAATATTTGTCTTCCGGCACAAGTAGCGACGTCTAAATTGTTTGCCTCTAATTTTAAAACAGCTATCTAAAACGCTTTCTTATATTGGTATTAATTATCTGCCTCTAAGTCTTCCAACATTGAATCTTATCAAAAAGAAATGGGTCATACTTTTGCACGCTGGAAACGTGCAAGTAGGTATACTATAGACCACCTAAAGTAACACTATATATTAATCTTACAGTAAATTCCATGTATGTCATCAATCTACGTAACAACTCAATATATTATTGAGTTCAATATGAAAAATGTACACTGTAATCACAATAGTACGTATAACGTTACGTTATAGTTCATGTAAACACAATTTACATAACCACCAAGACAGACAGGCTGAAAAATGACATCAGTCCTATCATATTTATAATCGACCTCGTTCGCATTGTTATATTACTTTCCATCCATCCAATGAAATGATTTGTCAGATTCCTCTCTGGAATAGAATTATCAACGTTAGTTTCGATGGCAGAGGCCTTGATAATTGAGAAAAAGTTTGGCACCGGTCCAGCGGCGCCGCGGAGTGCCCGTCGGACGAACGTGAAATATACGCACTATGGCTTTGACACAGCCGAGCACTTGATGTTAAACCCACCAGCTACTTTAGACTTCCACCAAAATCTATGCTGAATTCTATCAAAATTCTCCGTAATTTAGAGCGTAAAAAGTTGAATAACGAGATTTCCTTGCATGAATGTTTTAGCGTTAAGTTTTATTCTCCATCCGCTTCCTTTATTTTGTTAGGCAGTTTATTGAAAATTAAATGTGTAGTAAAGTTCGTATTGCTTTTGAAAGTTTGAACAATCCAAAAGTTGTGTGCTCTCCAAAGTTACGCTATGGCTAACTCTCTAACTCTCTAACTCTGCAAATGAGTATGCATACCTTACGAAAATAATAAAGAAATTACAACTTCGTGACTATACAAAATTAATATACCTACTATATATCATATATCATAGTAATATGTATATTTTATATAGATATTAAAACATTCAAAAGCAAATAAAACATCGTATCAGATATATGTACCGTCAAAGTCTATAAAGTCTAAAAATTACATTGTTTATTTCTTTTCCGAATCCGTTGGGGGTCTTCACATACAAATAATTATATTATATTTCGCCTAAGAGATATATATAAAAAGAGAAACATGATCATATTAAAATTCTCGTTGATTTTGTCGATTACTAGATACGTATTTTCTATAATTGTAAATACGTAAACATGTTTAATAATGGAAGGAGAGTTGGAATTGTAAAGAAAAATACAAAACTCACGCGGGTGAAAGGCGTCTACAAAATGCCAGTAATAAAACAAGGTTTTCATCAAATGCCACTCACAGTCGTGCGATACTTTATGAGATCTTCCAAGTAATACCTCATAAAAGTAAAATGGAATGTCATTCTTTTAATTCAATATCTCAGCAAACATTGTCTATGCACATACATTAAATATATGTTATTATTTGATATTTGTTTAATGAATAAAGTAAGCAATGATTGTGGTACACACTGTGGTGGACTGCGTAACAAAGTTTTTCCTTTAATATTCCTAGAGATTATAATTAAATTAAAAAGAAATCTCGTTTTCAAACTCAAAATGACTACCAGGAGGTCTCAAGAGGATTGAATAAGTTGAAAACTAGAAGGGTTAGAGTTAGAAAACAGTGGTGAGTTGAGTGTGGCAAACAAGTGGCATTGAGAATGATTAAATCATAAATTATTTAGTTTTGTTTTTGTGAAGATCCACCAGTAATGATAGCTTTCGCTGCGCGCGTTCAGTTTGTTAACGCTTGTTGTCATTATTTGCTCAACATCTTTATTAATTGAACGTTAATTTGTTGTATTCATGTTTAAATTAATCACTTTTGAAATAAATTTAATATTAAATTAAATAAATGTTATTTTTCTTTCGGCAGATGTACAGGACGAACACATCTGATCGCTCGCAAGGCAATCTTCGATAAACATAGTGAACACCAAGTCCGTACTTACGAGAATATTTGTAAAGAACTTTATGCTATCATCGTTATAGAGTTTTTCTTCTACAAACGTACTTAACTTTAAGAAATAAAGTGTTCTTATATAATTAGATAACTGGTTGTATGTAATTTCGAAGTTGAGAATAATTCGTTGTATCGGTGTTCCGAATATTACGACACGAACGATTTCCCTTTAATGTAATATAAATTTATAATTTGTGATTTTGTGACGTCAAATAAGTAGAAGATGAAATGCATGTATGCACGAGATGTTATATTAAAATAGTGTATGTAAGTAGATATAGTTATTTATTGGTTGTAAAAATATCGATTGTTGCTCAGTTGTTTTACAAAGTTATTTACAATACGTATTTTTACCCTATTTTATGAGAGTACTAGTATAATTTATTGATAATAGTTAATTGGCGTTATCTATTTTGTAAAGTAAAAATATATGTCAACAAAACATACTAGTTAATTTATATTAAAATATAAATTTATGTCACGAATAACATTGAACCCTATCCAACACGGTTAACTCTCTTTATGAACTTAGACGTTCCAATCCCAAGTACAAAGATGAAATCCGAAGTTTTTTAGTCAAATGTATATTGAAAATAAATATTACTTTACTTTGAAGATAAAGGAAAGCATTATGAGAAAATTAATATGCGGTATCTCAATACCGCAGTTTCTCTTAACGTTCTCAAAGCTATGCGAAATGTACCATCAAGTCATGGCTAGCTTTTTAGACCAGTCTTTTTGAAATGATGTATGTAGCAGAAGGTATATTTCAATAAAATCCTCATGCAAACAATTTGTAATAACAACGATCATCAATAATTTGGTAACAAAAATGTATTAACATAAGTAATTAAAAACAACCGCCGCTTAATACGATGTCCTTTTTATAGTAGCGTAGCAATCGAGCGTGCAAGCCACAAGACATTAAACAATCACTGCAGCCCATGGACATTTACATCTTAAGCAGCGTTTCTAAGAGCCTTCGCCGAGGTCGTAAGCCGAAGCATTAGTATTCCTAAAGAATAAAATGATCGCCTCGCTTGTAAGTCAACCGCAACCACCATACAATTGCAATAGTCAAAATAGCTAAAAATACAAAAATTGCTAAGCGACGAATTAGAAAGGAGAGGAGTTATCACCTGTATTGGACTAAAGTTATAACCTACGCAAATCTTGTAACGCCCACGACATAATTTAGGATTTATCCGTTGGATTTTGTAACTATTCATGTTGGTCTTGTTTTACATATCACAATAAAATCGGTAACAAATTTAATTACATGCAATGTAGACGTCGAACAATAACGACACCTAATCGTAATAAGGTAGTAAAAATACTTTCAGAAACATTTTATGGCTCTGGTCCAGTGATATTGGATGCCAAAAGAAATCGTTGTGTAAATAGTAGATTAATCAGAAATATTTAAATTCGATCAAAGTGTAGTGAATTTAAAAATAAGTACCTAATTTCATCCGTCATTTACATGTAACAGAATATATTAATTTAGGTTATAAAACATACTGCAGCACTGCCAATTAACATTAACGTGTTTAGAGAGAAAATAAGTGAATTAGATCTAGAAAGTTCTATACTATATAGATTAGAGTTGAATTTATTTATAGGCACTTGAATCAATGATTAAATTTATAAAATCGTACAATGTTAAGTGGAAACTATTGAATTGTCATGCCTTTTGGAGTTTGTGCAATTTTATTTGTGTTTTATAATTAAAATATGTTCAAACATGTTTATACGTCCAATTGCAAATGTAATTTTCTTGTGTAAACAGCTTCTTTCTTGCTTTTATTTACAAAACATAATAAACTGACAAAACATTAGGCTACCCTTCGTCTTACATGACCTTTCATTAATTAATTCCTTTTTAAATATAACTCTGAACTAATATTGTGGAATTTATACATTTTATTATGTAGGTACTTATGATTTTTTATTTTTGAAGGCCGATATTTCGAACCAGAAGTATGTCTCGTGGTCACGGCTAAACTCATTCAGTTTAATCAGCTGCATGGCTCGTGGTAACGACTAAACTCACCCAGTTTACAGTTCAGTGACCACGAGCCTTGCAACTGGTTTGAAATATCGGCAATCAAAACTAAAAAATAAAAAAGTCGCGAGTACCCGGTACATAATAAATGTACACTTTGTTTTTAAAATTAAACTATGTTTGACCTTATTTTAAACTTTAAATATTTCAATTAATAATCAAGGAACAATTAACAAAGAAAATGGTTCGAATAGACATTCTGTTCGAATACAAGTATTAGAGACTATGTAGGTGGCCTAATATTTTGTTAACTAGTAAAGTCCACTTAGATGAAATATTGACACAACTTATTTGTTCCTTTAATTGGCTTTCTGTGTATTTTGGTAGACGTACATCTGGTCTCCATCTCAATCATTTTAGTTATCATCCCTTTCCATAAATATTTGACTTCAATGTAGTTAATAAGTTCGTAGGGCCTAGCATATGTAAGCATAATATACTACCTGAAGATAAGAGGATAGCGAACAAAAGAAACTAAACCACGTTTCAGGATCAACATGAAATATGAATTAATGTGGAATGAAATAGCGTAACTTTTAATAGTTAATAATTATTTAACAAAATTGGCTATGTTGTTTTTTTGTTTCGTTTAGAATTCAAAAGTAAAACAAGATTTCTTCTTATATTTTATTACCTTCTTGTCCTTTAATCAAAAGTCTTACGGCCCGCAATAAGCAGTTTACTTTTCACGATTTCCCAAGACGTAAATCTCAAATGTAATTTATTTTAAACCTTTCCCAAAGCCCTTTATTGAATTCCATTGCATACGGCCTCGGTCAAAGATTTGACTGCATAGAATTTATAAATCTGCTTATATCACCGATTGTTGTCTTATCGATGTATATAAATATTGTTTCCAAAGTTAATACGTATAATGAATTGTTGACTTTCTAAATTTTATTATATTTCAACATCGTTTTTAATCTCGTCAATGAAGATGGTCATAGTTTTTTGCGAAATTTAATTCAATAAATCCTACATCTTCATTGACTGGAATTCATTCAAAAATGTTACTTAGAATCATAGAAATCAATTAAATTCTATAAGCTTTGTAAATGAGTAGTTACTTTAGTTATTGCGGTTTAAACGTTTGGTTGTAATTCTTATCAAAGTCATCACTGTGTAAATAAATAATCATTGAATGATCTAAATGTATGCGCTTGTTTTATTTATTTATTTCCTACCTGTTGATATACGATATGTTAAAAAGGTAACAGACGAGTGTCCTGACCATCTGAAGGTTAGGTTTCTCTAGTACATGGACATTTACATTCAAAGTAAAACTAGACTGAAATTCAGTCTACGGTTATATGTAGATGCGTTGCTACTCTTGACGTCTAAGATGATCCCCTAGCATGTAAATATAGTGAGCAATCACTCCTGCAAACAGGAATAGAAGAACTACTTTACGGCAGATGAGAACGGTGGTGCCACGGCCAAGTAAGGCCAACTGCACATCTCATGGGAATGTTGATGGCATACACTTTCTTTCGCCGCAGTGTATTGACGCGGCTTTATGATACACAGTACTTGTAGTTACCATCGAAGGCGGTAACAAAGATGCGCCGCTCTATTCTGAACCACAATACTATATTTATATTATTCCTCTCTCGATAGTGAAAAGCCTACATCACTGTACTCTATATGCGCTGTTTCAACAGACTATTGACCCATATGCCCAACACAAATAAAATCTATCAACCGCTATACGAACATCAAAAAAGGTTTAAAGTAAATGATTCTAGAATCCTAAAGGATAAAAGGCTGATGGAGCGAATATCCTATTACTGAAGATGGTTTAACGTATTGGTGCATGTCAATTCCTCATACTTGTAATTTTCAGTTCCTAAAACTATGTAAACATTATAGTTACGAACTCTGCATAGGCAATTATTTTAACATCCTAAACATAACATTTTTATTTACCTATGTGAATATTTTTTTAACATCACCTTCAAAATAATTGCCTGTGCTGATTTGTGCGGAAAACTGAGTCTGAAAATATGTACAGATCCAACTTTACACTGAAATAAAACTTCCTTGACGCTCGTCTTACCATGGAACTTTATAGTATCTTAAGCAATTTATCATATTTATCGACCTCGCCTCCGAATATTCTCGAGTCATCCGTTTTCCTAAATAATAGTGCATGTGTACATATAACGTACGTGGTCTCGTACGACAAGCTGGCATCTTAACCTTACAAAAGACTTGGAGATAATACCAACAAAAGACACGTTAAAGCTTTCGGCATCAATAGAGACGCTCCTCAAAGGCGCTTGGAATTTAATTTTGTAACATTTTAAGAACATAACCGTATTCCGTCATTATACTTACCGGAATTTCAAGTAGGTATCTTGATATATTTTATATATACAAAAGTTTAAGTGAAGGGAAGTGAACCCTACCTGAAGTCCGCTGAACTTACAAACTTAGTATGCTCGAACGCATCATATACCAAGTCCACGATACTACGCACTTTATACCCGATATCAGAAGTTAGAACTATTAAATCACACACACGTATCTTTACAAGATAAGATTTGCTTAGAAGTCCAACTAAGTAGCTTCTAAACGTGTCTATTTTTAACACGCTTTTATTAGCTTGTGTTGTATGTATGTATGTATGGAATGGAATCTTTGAACATAATTTTTACCAATTTCCAGATGTGTGGTTAATTTGAAACTTTGCACACGTATCAAGGACCGATGACAATGCAATAATATGAAAAAAAAATAAAAAAAATAATAGTAAAAAAAACTAAAACACACAGTTTAAAAAAAAAACAACTGAAAAAGTGCTTTTTCAGTCATCTATTCATACCATGCACTCATGTTTGTCAATGATCACAATATCACGTTTGATTGGCTACTCGTACGTCAAGTTCAATTTGATTGGCTAAACGTTGATTTGTTTTTTATTTCTTTAAAGTGTATGTTTAGTACTTTAATGTATATAAACTATTACATTAGAACGTAAATTAAAAAAAGAGGAACGAATACATGGCTCATAATTGTATATGTTAAAGAGATGTCCTCCGAAAACGTTCGGATTATAATATTCAATTGAATAGACAATTGGCTTGTCAAAATATGTTACGTTTCAATTTATTGATAGATTTGAACAAAGTTCTGTATTTAGCATCAAATAGAACTTCATTCTGTTATAGTTTATTTCAGTTATTATAATCAGTGCCCCAGGCTGCAATGACTCCCTATTTATTAGGCGGAAAAAATCGAAATCCATGGATTATTTTACTTAATATGTATATATTACAAAAGATCTAATTCAACTTATATCTGTAATATCGTGAAGGTGGACCGGGGATGTGCCGCCGCCCTCATAATCCGCCGTAAGGCACTACTTGTGTTTCGGTTGGAGAGGTGCGGTTGCCGGGTACACTTCGAACCGAGGAGACCATCTTAGTTCTCAGGAGTAGCAACGTATCTACGTTCGAGCTCAGATAGGATTTCAGTCGATGTTTATGGTTCTACGCGGATGTCTATGGGCTGTGACTACTTAACATCAGGTGGTTTGCATGCTCGTTTGCTACTCTTCTCACATAAAAAACGTGATTTAGGTATGATCGATTTCAAAAGAGCGGTTTCGCAATCGTGTAAAAGGCACAAGCCTGTTAACAATATTGATAGAAGGCCACTGGGCGAATTCGGGTGTCCTTGTCGCCAAGGGTTAATTAAAAAGGGCAGGGTCGGATAAAAATTAGCCGGGTAAAAAAGCAAGACAAATAAGACCCTGATTTCATCAGACCCGTGTTTTGCGGTACCGTCTGCAAAATATTGCCAGTGTATTTCAGACCAAAACGACTACTTCGTATTCAACAAATTTTAATAATACTCCGTACAAAATAACATATAAGAACAATATCTACTTTTAATAAATATACAGTTTTACATTTTAAATATAATAATGAAAAGCCTAAAACTAATTATAATAAAAGCCTAACTTAAACAATCTAAAGGGCGTCTGTGCCATTGCGGTATGATGCCAAGAAAACTAGCCACATTCCCGCGTTGAATTGCAATTTTAATTCTCTGCGTGAGATATAAACCAGCCCTCATTTCCCCGGCATTTAATACTTTTTTATATTAAAATAGGAATGAACGAACATGCAAGTCACCTGTAGCTAAGGTTATGCTGCGCTTCATGAACTTGCAACTGTAGCCAACAACCACATCACAACATTTTATTGGATTCACTAAATTGCTTTACAACGAATCTTCAGACAATAGTGGTATCTTCTCAGGTAAACTCCAGTTACACCAACTATAAACCTAATTAGTAGAACGCCATAAAGAAAATATTTTCAAACTTCGAATATTTGAAGTTCTAGAATACTTTCAAACACTTCAATTTAAATAAAAAATCCGAAATCTATCTTACTTTTTAGTTTTATAAGGTACATCGGCTTATATTAATTCCATTGAAATATATACTTTGCAATTCAATTTCGTCTCGTTTGCTTAATGGACATGAGATAATAATCCAGTTACAATTTTCGTAAATGTAGAGCCTCGGATAATAAAATTCCATTTGTATCAGAAATGAGATCTTTAGGAGATTTATACTAATGAAACAAATTATATCGCTTATATGTTATGTTCGTCTTATATCGCGTTCTATTAATCTTCAAGTTCAATTACTTAGCGATAATTAATATTTAAGTAGTAGTGATTATCTATTTTGTAACTCGAGGAATATCGTAAACTACATGTATATTTATAACCATCTTAGGAACAGTGCGTTGTACCCTAATGTTAATATTTGAATCCTAAGCAAATTAAACCTTAATTATGTTTTATGTGAATCGTGAAGGAATCTGTTTAGTTAGGGAATTTATATGCTTAAGATCCTTTAATATTCTCAAAGGCTTTAAGATTACTCATCCTCTCTTGGTCAATGGTATCTGTTGTAGTGAAATGTAAATTAATGTCTGTCTGATTAGTGGTCCAAGCCCAGCACTGGCCAGTAATGATGATGCAAAATATCCGTCGATTTATCCTTTTTTCAAATCGATTTATCATTTTATCAAACAACTTTATAATTGATTCCATACTTTTGAAGATTATTTGTTAATTGTTTTATTTTTTTTAAGATTAGATACCTCTTTTATACAAATTTTATATCTTTTTAAGAAAATAAAGTAAATTTCTTCCCAAAATTATATATTATACTCATTTCTCACGTGAATCTATGTTTGAGTTTCCAACTCACATATAGGGCTGTCATCATAGTGTTCAGAGATCTATTGTGACCGACTTCAGAGGAGACCCGGTTCTATATGTAGCCGGGTGTATATTTCCATGGATAATGATCATTTAACACTTTCCCTGCGGCTACAACACTGATGTGTATTGCGCGACAACGCGCTTGCGGCTCGTACACACCTTTTTTTTTATTGTGTAAGAGTAAGAAACGGGCATGCAGGCCACCTGATGGTAAGTGATCACTGCAGCCCATGGACAACCACGTCCAATCTCA
>DWON01003305.1:0-18319 GCA_018251015.1 Phocides pigmalion okeechobee
GGTAGCTTAACGGCGGATTAAGAGGGGGACGGTGGTACCTCCCGGTCTAACTATAGTTTCACCAAATATTTAATTATTGTAAGAGTGTGTACTGGTGTGCGTACAGACAGACAACAGAGTAATAGTCTCCCTAACTCTGCCGACGCTTAAAAATGTATAATAGAAATCAAACTTAATACTATACAAAGCACAATTAATCACATCCCAACATCAAGTATCAAAACAATTAATTATCACAATTGTAGCAACCGTTCCATCAATGAACTTGGCGCCACAAGAACAAGGTCTACAAAATGATGAGTTGAGGCAAAAAGCGTTGAAATGATGAAAAAAAATAATAAAGAAGGCGACGAAAGGGCCGGAAAGGGCACGCAACGAAACGTCTTTATATCAATCAGGCGATGAACGAATTATCGTGACCGTAGAGTATTTGAGCCGCAGAGGGGGCATCGTATTATTTTTATACGTTAGAGGTTGTAAATATAGAAAAATATTATAATGTATGTGCCTGTTACTGATTGAAAAACAAAATAGATAATTTTGTGTGAATTGCAAAACAAAACGCATTTTTGTCTGGTCTGTACGCGTATACCGAGGACTGGAATAAAATGATTTTCACTTGAGTTTTGCAAAGCGAAAGAACAAAAATCTGCACATGAGCATGCATTGAGTCTGAAATTAATATTGATTTTTTTAATTCTAAGATACCTATGATTTGCGTTATCACAGCAAATCTCATATCAATAGTTGTAGAAATCATTTAACGTAAATATGGTTCAGGTTAAATACATAACCTTCGCAAGATGGTAGAATCTACGGTTCGACCGGGAAGGTAACATCGCCGCATCCATTTCTAGCGTGATGCTTACTCGCGTATCAGTAGAAGGGTGAGGTTGCCAGCTCACTTACAAATAATTCAACCTTAGTCCTCTGGAATGATGGTGGAATCTGCGATCGACTTCAATGAGAATTCTTGTTCTACGTGGAATTGGTTACAGATCCATGAGGGTGTTACCACGTACGGTAAACTGCATGCTCGTTTGCTACTTTCATTTAATGAAAACCTGCCTTAAGTGACTCCCAACAGTTCGGTAAAAAAACCACATTATGTTTTACTACAAAAAGATTGATACTTTGTAGTAACATAGTTTGTTAGAAAATTAACACATCTTGTATAATTACAAAAAGACTGATACCTTGTAGTAAATAAATAGAAAAATATTGATACATTGTAGTATCAAAGTTTGGTAAAAATATACCACATGATGTGTAACTATGAAAATATTGATACAATGTAGTGTGCAGGGCACAAACGACATTCCGCTCCGTCAACACAGGCCCTGTACGCCCACGCGACAGGCAGGTGCAATACTGACGGACAACGATACCGTCGCAATTGCTCACGCGTGGGCAACCTGCTGAAGATTAATGGTCTGATAAGGTTCAGGAACGAAATAGTTCACTCCTTCTATTGTTGGAAAGCCGCAAATAATTCCTATTTTCAAGGTAACTAATGACAATTAAAATTAAAAGAAACTTCACATTATTTTTAACGTCAATTATTATTAAAGTCTTATTTTAATTAAATATTTCTTGTTCATTTACTTTCCCTTTCTATTTTTTTAAATTAACGATTAATCCAAATAAACATTTTTCTTTTTCAGAATTAATCCAATTGTACAATATTTAATTGTTTTTTGTAATACATAAGTAAGTAAGTGTCTGCATGGTCTGTTTTTACTCTTTTCTCTGGATTTTGATGAATTTTTACATAGAAATAGATGTGAACTTGTAGATGGACATAGGCCTAATTTTGTACCGAAAATAAAATTTGAGAGTTGAAAAAGGCGTCGCAATGTACTACGGAGTAATTATTATTTTTAAGTTAGGGATGCAAAAATAGCCTCATTATATTTGATTCTTTGATATAGCGCAAATGAGTACAACTAATAAAATAATTTTGGAAATTGCAAACGCACGGGAGTAAAAAGAGCCTGAAAGATGAAATTTCGTAATATTACCTTTTTTCGGGCAAAGCCGCGGGCAAGTGCTAGTATTATCGTAAATGCATTAATTTACGAATATTTCTAATAATAAAGGAGTAGCCCATCTGTCAATTGCTTAAAAATAAAAGCAAAAAAACGAACGACTGATACCGCGACCGTCTCAAACCCATCAGTCTATGACTGTGACAAATTTATTTGACACGCTCTTTCTGGCTAATGACCGTCGGTTTCCGGGAGCGATGGTGCTTGACCATCAATCTTACAACGGGACGATATTAAATTAAATAGTTATATCTAATTATCATTTTTCTGTTTCATCTGTCTTGATCAATCTTTTGTTGTAATTACGTTGGAAGGTGGTGTAGGTGTCAATTGCTGAAGTACCATTGGGCAGGCTGAGTCAGGTAGAGTGTAGCATAATAGGCATTCCAATTTAGTTGTAAAAGGCAGCAACTATAATCGACTAAACATTTATTAGGCTTTCGAACTTACTCTTAAGATCTCATAATACAATATTATCTCAAGGTTTTGTAGCCGTTGCTGAAACAAGTACTTAAAAGGATTTTTTTATATATTAGCATATCTCATCTCTAGTTGCCGGAGCCTAGACCTGGTCTAGAGAATTTGTTATGAGGCAGAAATAACTAGCACTTGTACAAACGATTACTTCATAACTCAATCAACTACTTTCAACGAAGTATAAAACTTTCAGAGTAGCATTTTTTTATGTGAGAAGAGTAGCAAAGGACCATTCAAACCACATGATGTTAAATAGTCGTAGTCCATAGACATCCACGTACGATCACAAACACGGCCGAAATCCTATCCGAGCTCGAACGTAGATCCTTTGCTACTCCTGAGGACTAAGATGGTCATCTCACTTCAAAGCGCAAACGGCAACCGCACCTTTCCAATGGAAACACAAGTAATGCTTTACGGCGGATTATGAGGGATTATTGTATCTCCCCGATCGAACTATAGATGTTCCACCTTCAAAGCATCATGTATTCGTAACAAAATACTAAGACACTAGATCCAGAATTCATACCGAAATACATTATTTTAGTCTTCAATAGTTTCTTGGTCGGGGATTGTGTCTGGAACCCTTTGTGTCATATTGGTATGATAGCCACAGCGTTATGCTTGTAAACCCGTGTCCATGTACATATCCGACTAGTGCCTTACATAAATATCAATAAGATGGCCATTCACCTTTCCATTTTCGATAATTTAGACTAAAACGTAGACGAATTTAACTTTTGACCCAGTCGACCCAAGCTCTGTGCGCCCGTTTGAAATGTTAATGATATGCAAAAATGCATATTGATCGACATAATATCAGACGAAGATGATCGGATTCTTTCACAGTTAGAAACATACTATAACCATAAGAAATCAGCGGGGGAAGCCACAGGCGGTCATATGTATGGGTAATTGCGTGGGTGCCATGGTAATGTGATGAGGCATGTGATTTATCCCTTTATGGCTATATTTGTATGTAAATGTGTTGAAATTTTTAGGTGTCGGGAAATTTTCTTTCGGATCATCCCAACCAGGGGATGTATACCATAAAAATAACTGCGTTCCGTTGATTGAGTTTACAGGATATGTCTTAAATCTAAAAATAAAAATATAATAATATATACGATAAATATCGATATTATTGATTCAACAATAAAAGAAACCGTATCATCACATACGTAGATATAAAAATTTCTAAAAAATGAATTCAAAACGAAATTCAATCTAAAACAATTGACTGATAAACTTTCACGACTAATAAAAGTATCTAAGTTTACTGTACAAAAGATTCCCGAATCACAAAACTCGCAAGATACGTCAATTTAATTAACGAAATAAAACTCGTAACGTCGTTCATAAAATTTCAATCAAGCCAGCCGAGCCAAGACATCGGAAGTCCACTTAAAACCCACCCCCAGCCACCCCTAATTAATAATCAGTATTCCGCGAGCGCAGTGTCCGGCCTACGTGCTTCAGTGCAGCGGAGCGAAGTCTTCGAAGCCAAGATCCACCTATGGGATGTACGTGGCAGACTCAGATGGTCATTATGGAAATTATGGCACGACGTGACAAAATTTAGACAACAGACACTATTATTAGTCCATTAGTCGGAAATGAAGTAGCAACGAAACACAAAGATTACAAAAAGGTTTATATAATTATAAAGTTTATATAAGTATAAAGCACGGTATTTAAAATAATGATAATCCTGAATCTTGTAATGAAACAAAATCAATAGAAAATCATAAAATATAACAAATTCAGAAGGTTTTTTCTAAAGTTGTAATATAAAATAAGCAAGCAGTTCTTGATAATGACACTGCCGTTTAATGACATCTGAAATAAACTTTATAAAACTAGCGTCCATATTTGGGACCTGAAACCTATCATAGATTTATTCAGGACTAAGGCGATACAGATATCTTATAAACTAGCTAGCATATTCTTCCCACGAAATACAATAACTACTTCAAGCAAAAAAATCAGTAGCGCTTTTCCGGTAGACTAGCGCACGCAAAGTGCAGAATCAGATAGAATACTCACTATTTGTCTTCATGCTTAACTTTTCTATTGAATAAATACTTTAAACTGAAGCTTTCTAATAAATATATGCGACAAATACCTTTTCATCTCTTTTAAAGATTGGCCTGTATATGCTTAACGACTGGATACACCCTGAATGTTTAATTACTAATATTTGTCTCAAACTTATTTAAATCCACGCTAAGTTACCCCTTTTGCACAAGTTAACTTCCAAGAGTTTAAAATTCTTTAGTCTGAGAAGCGTCCAAGCAGGACCCATCTAAAATCTATTCACCGCAATCACCTGACCCGCCATACAGCAAAATCGCACGGCACACTTGCGCTTGCGACTATTCCTCGCGATTACCATATCTGAAGTCGAGCATCTCGTAGCGCGCGGGCGACTATCAGCTCCATACATCTCAGATTCGCATGTCGTGCAGTAGCTGCCGACCTTATTGGGTTAAGCGTTTATTTCTAAGGCTCCTGTTTATTGAATACGGCCATATCGCTCTCCTCACCCGCTCATTTTCATTTGTTTTCACTTTAAACTTTTGTTTTAAATTACTCAAAATCATTTTCGAGTAAAATTTATATTTATACGATTTTTTCGCCATTAATGATAGTATCGTCCTATTCATTAACGTTAAAATATGTTATATCATTATCCATTTCTATTTTATTTTTATCCTCATTACCAGTATTTTGTAGTTTATGTCTGTAAGCAACATTTTAATCAAAATCGTTTCTAATTAATTTTCCACTGCCATAACTTTTACTATGGCATTTATTTATTATATAAATATACTTAAAGAATTATATTCATATGCCTGTTCCTGATTTGTATTGATATAAAAATAATCCCGTGCGAAATTCAAATTCTAAGACCAGGTCCTCATTACCGCGATTTCTAATTCACGGCGCGGGGAAAACTCAAAACGCTAATGAATCGTTACTTTAAGCCGATCGTGTGTATATTCAAATGAGGCTGGCTGCGCCTTGATTAAAGAAGTGCTCGGAATCTTCGAAGCACCTGACTGCTAGTTAATGCATAACATAAACTAACTACGACTGCGGACCAGATAAATCCGTTTTAGTTAAGACGCCTCGAGTCAATACTCGTAAAAGTGACTCAAAATTTTGTATGATGACAGTTTAATAAAAGGTTCATATAAATTACAATTGTGAACTATTAACGTTTTCTTTTACTTAACAATGTATTAATGGTATAGATGAAAATTTGTTTTTAAATACATAAGTATTAATAAATGAACACAGCGGATTTTTAGTTGGCTTTTTAAGTGAAAATTATTACAATTTACATTAAACAAATCTCAAATATAAAGGTATAGTAATGTATTGATGAAATACTACTGAAATTGAAAATTGAAATTTATGTGTGCATTTTTGTGACCTAAAATAAACAAAAGCAAAAAATAAGCCTAAACTGAAATTTTAAACGAACGAATTAGAAGTTTGACATAAGAAGGACTGAACCTTTTATATGTTTAAGGAATATTGTGTATATATAATTGATAATATTATTTAATCGACATTATTAAACCATACATCCTACTTCCTAGGAAGGTTATAAACGCAAGAGTTTGTAAGGATGTATGGATGTTTGTTACTCTTTCAAACAAAAACCATGGAACGGATCGTGATAAAACTTTCCAGTACAATATTTGAATAACATATACACTACACATTATTATACTATAATACACTTTGGGATTTTCAAATAATAGAACGATAAGTATAAAGTAATTCGGAAAACTTTCGCCTTCTGTAAGTTATATAGGATTGGCGAGGGTCGTTGGACGATGGAGTTACACGAAGATAATGCATCATGATTATTTCTTTTCTTTAAAACTAATTATACATAAAAAACTTAATACGTAAAACTTAAAACATAGTTTATAAATAAACAAAGCGTGAAGTTACTTATTCTGTGTTTTATCACTAACTAGCGACCAGGCCCAGCTTCGTTCGTATTGTATTTAATTTCTCGCCCTTTTTACAAAGAAAAACTTAACTTATCATGCACCAACATCTTCCTCAGGAATAACTATATCTGTTGATGAAAACTACGAGAAAATCCGCCCATTACCTACTTTTGAGTTTATCATGAACAGACAGACTGACGCGACGGGGGACTTTGTATTATAATATTTAGAGACATCATAACTAGATGTTATTTGATGAGCGTTAGTCAAAGCAATGTAAATTTTGCCAGAAAAGTACAGCAAAAGATATATTTGATGGCATTATAAATGGAAATTTAACATTCTGCCGCCCTTAGGATTTCCAGATGACAAATATTTACATTCCCCGCTTCAACTGAAAAGGTTGCAACTACAATTATTTAACTTAGCAGTCACTCTATATTACTTGTATGTATTCTGAATTACTGTACAGCCAACAAAAAACTAAAAGTTACGTACCTGTCTCCCCACTTGACTTCATTTGCAGTCGAGTCTAAGTTAAAATCAATTATGCTCGCGATTGTTTCGTTAGTGGGAGCAAATGTTTTCGTCCCTTTCTCCCCTAGCGGTTCGATAATTGCCTCTCCCTCCTTCTTTGTATTCAGCGGACTGTCTCCTGTTCTGTTTGGATTTCTTTTGATGAGCTCAGTACAAGACCAGCGAGTGTGCATTTTGTTCATTTGGCGTCGCGTTTTTTGTCAACCGTACTGCGGTATGCGGTTGCTGACGTGACTCGGTTATTTTTTCAGTTTCAGTTCTTTATGGATAAGACATTCAGTTTGTTTAGCGAAATTTAAGTCTAGGTCTTTTGGCAGATGCTTTGATTAGCCTTATAAATTTTTGTAACTTGTATTTGACGTCTTTATCTGTGTCTGCGATTTTATGATAAAATTCCCTATGTTTAGTTTGGTGTCTGTTGGGTATAAAGATTTTCTCTATACTTTTTACTTTTCTGTTTAGCGCTAAATTGGGAGATCTGAAGATCATCAGAAGACAAAGCTGTGATTAGCAAACTATTATTTTCTTCCAATTTCAGCTCTAGTCTGTATTTGACACATGACATAGCTGTAACCATAACAGACAAAGAGCTCTGGGTTCGATTTCCGATGAGTCCGACATCTAAATAATAAATTTGTATTTCTTGTGGTGTACTCTTGTTTGTATATGCCCATGGTACCCACAAATAGGGTATCCTACATTTTACTTTGAATCTGTGGACAGGTGACAATGGTAGATAATTCTACCTTACGTCTAGTTACTTTTTCTTTTTTGGGAATCCTAGTTTAGGACTGTGAGTGTACAAAGTATTATTTTAAAGTGTACTTGTAAAGTTTAAAAGTCTCTAGTAATTTCAAAATGTATTTTAAAATCTGTTCATTTATATAGTTGCACAGTTAAGGATACATTTTTATTATTTGTTGAAATTATCAAAAATAATGACAACATTCAACTCGAATTTGTCAAAGATATTTTTACAGATCAGAATAGCGATAATAGATTGTATCTACGTTCTTTGAAACTAAATAATTAGTTGGAAGTTTGATCCCATTCAACAACATAAGTAGGTCAGATCAGTTAAAATATTTCACACAATAGCTACAATAGATTTAGCTTCGAGCTTAAAGCTCCGAAGATTATGTCAAAGCGATAGAAAGTGAGACATACATCCCATGATATTCTTTTATATTTTATATTTTAATACTCAAAAAGTGCGGAAAGCAATAATCTCAGTGGTATGTTTTTGTATCCGTTCTTCTTTGAATCATCAGTGTTTTAAAAGTTGCTTTTTCTTATGAGAGTTTTAATACTTCAGCCGAGGAAGTATCACTGCCGTCTTTGTAAGACGTAAAACAGTTCTTGTGTTTCGGTTGGAGAGGTACGGTTGGAGGCTACACTTGGAAGAATAAGGTGGTCGCATCGCTTTTGACTGTAGTGACAATCACGTCACTCCGACACAAGAGTTGGTTTAGAGGAAGGTCAAGCTCATGTTACCATTTGTAAAGTTCTATTTTCTAATAAAGTTCCGCTTTAGGTTATGGTCTAAAGATAATCTCATTTTTTCAATTACAACACTCGTACATTAAGGTATTACAACACATATTTGGACAGTATTTTTTTGTCTCTTATTATTCGTTAATCAATTAAGATTCCCAGTTTCATCGATTCCAAATTTCTAACTAGCAAATCTAATGTTAGAGACAGAGAGATCTTGATACAATTTGATAATGAAACAACCTGAAATTTGAAACTTTGATGAAGTCAACCATTCAGTAATTTTTTCTATGATACGTACCTCATATTTATCGGCAAAAGGTCTGTAAGCTACTACATACTAGGTATATAGCAAATTTTAATTATACCTATAAAGAGTGAGCGACGCCTTATAGCTTACGATTTTAAACTGATATCGCCGAATCATTACACGATGTTATATAACGGGTACTCGCGATTATCGATTTTTTTCGCCGTGACCACGACGCCATGCAACGGGTTCGAAATATCGGCAATTAAAAATTAAAAATCGTTAATCGTGAGTGCCCGTTATATAACATAATGAGTTATAGCTTGACAAAAACTCAACAATAATATAATGTAAAAATAAAAATTAACAATAAATACTCCAGAAGTTGGAAAGTGGGATAAACGCGACACATCGTGACATGTCAACGTGTAATTCACTTGTTTTTATTTCGACACTCGCAAAAAATTCACAAAAACACGATGATCCCCGTTTATTGCAAACAAACAAAAACAAACAATTAGCTTCAATTACATCGCGATTACGGATCAAGAGGAATAACAATCCGATACGGGACCGTCGACCTTAATGCCTTGGAATACGGGCTACGTTACTTAGGGTCGAAATGTTCTGAATTCCTTTATTTTTTCCCTTATAAGGCCGGGCCCACACAATTGTTGCCTCGCCAACGAACCCAATATCGCTGTATATTCATTATGCAAACGATTCTTTCGAGTAAGAATGCTCTTTTCTGTGTCCGTTTTAATTCCAAACGGTACGTGCTATCGAGTGTCGATGGGAATTAAGCGAAAGGGGGTTTAAATATTCAGACAAATGCCATGATCATGTCTAAACGATTATGTCGAGGAAGATGTAAAAATGAAGAGTATTTGCATTTGAATATTATGTGATTTTTTTTCATTATTTCTTTAAACGAATCCTGTTCTTTATTCATAATTATTTGCGTTACGTTGCCTGCGTAATTATAAACACTGCAATGTCATTTATCCATGATTTAGCACGTTATTTCCTTACTTTTTAATAAATCTATATTAGATCGGGGAGGTACCAACGTCACGCTTGTCCAAGTCCGCTTTAAAGCATCTTATGTTTCGCTTGGAGAGATCCGGCTGCTCGCTGCCGGCTACATTTACAAATGAAATGCCCGTCTCATTCCTCAAAAGAAAAGTGTGCATACGACTTTAGATAAAACTTAAGTCCAATTTAAAGTTGATCGTGAATGTCCATGGGTGACAGAAACTATCCAAAATGAGGTGACCTGCACAGTCGTTTCTACTCTTCCAACATAAAAAAATGTCCTTAAGTAATTGTCAAATATGTAATTTTTGAGAATATTTTATGAATCTAAATAAGTGTAGTGGTGGTGGTCGTTAGTCTACCATCTTCAATTAGATAAATATAAAAAACGGACTGTTAGCAAATACGGCCTCAGCGGTCATTAGGTACCAACTCCGATAAACCGGCCCGTCACGTACGGCGTTACGATGTTCTCTAATTAAAAACCGTAAATATCGGATCGACCGGACTGCTCGTGCACCTAGTTTGCATTAATGTGGACGTGGCGTTATGTATATTTTATTCAATTGTTTTACTCCGCCATTGTAACATCAGCTTTTTGGTTTCGTATTTTTAAGAAATATGAAATTGTTACAATTAGTATATTTTAACACTTAGGCTCATATATTACATCGAGTCGACTGTATTCTCTAGGAAAAAGATCCGTCGAAAATGTACTAAAATATTGTAAGTGTTACTTATCATCTTCGTAGCATCTAGTATTTTAAAAGGTGGTAGAGCCTATAGAGCTCATCCGGGGCGGCACCGCCACCACCCTCATAACCCGCCGTAAAGCAACATATTCTTCAAGTATTGTATTTCGGTTGGGGAGGTGTGGTTGCCGGATACACATTATTAGAGGCGACCATCTTAGCCCTTAAAAGTAGAAACCCATCCGCGTCCATCCTTAAATAGAACTTCTGTTCTATTTGAGATTGGACGTGGTTGTCTATGGGCTGCAGTGACCACTTAACATCAGGTGGCCTGCATGCCCGTTTCTTACTCTTTTACAATAAAAAAAAATGTTCACAATCATTAACGAATAACCGAATAATCATTTGTTCATCAGCAATGATAAATCTCTTAAGAAGGAGTGTAAGTAACCTTCGTACGGGATTATTTGGTCGCTACTATTTGGACTATATTTCGCGTAGTAGTCTATGTTATAAATCCTAGTTACTCTAACAGAAGACCCATGTCAAATAATAGGACAGTAATGGGAAGATAGTGACGATTATTACAAATGTAAAAAATAGATATAAAAGAATATACACAATTCACTACACATAAATAAAAAAATAAGAAATTATTTAAATTCAGTTACCTTATGCAAACATAGTGAATACACTTTCATATACGCAAATTTAAACAGGCCGGCCATATTTCATAAATTATTTTTATTAGATGAAATATAAAGTAGAAAGTGGCAACTATTCACATTGTCCTATGAACATAAACTGTGTCGGCCAAGTAGGTCATTAAAAATTGGTCGCGAAGTAACATAAATCTTACTACAATTTTTGAATATCTCAAAACTTTTTCGTGTGTCCTACATCATTTTCTTTTTCTGCCCCTAATTTGTCATTTAGGTTTGCTTCAATACGATTACTCATATGCATATTACATTTGTATGTGGCAGTTGCTCTACGACCGCCTGCCTTTCGTCAACCCTTTTTTATGAATGATGTAGACATTGTTCCTTGCTACTGCACAGTTGACCCTTGACCCATAAAACATTATTCTTTCCTAACATACATCCAATTTTTATACTGGGACAAGCCATACAATATAGTTTCGATACGGACTTGCGTGTTTCCTTTTGTTTGCAAAGTTACTGTCCAGAAACATATTAAATCATCAAACAATTTTAATGCGGTTAGAACGTGTATGGTTGAAATGGAGTCAAGCCTATGTCTGGAGTGAAACAATTTTTGCTGTTTAGAGAACAGTGATGTCATATTTCTTTCACATGAGATGACGATTAAGTCTTCAAAAATATCAACCCATCTATGATAGATTTCAGTTGAGATTCCTGTTCTATTCAGTATAGATTCCTGATGGACAATGGACGCAAGAACCACTTTCTATCAGACGAACTGAATACACGTTTTCTACGTCAATATCATAGAATATACAAATGACTTGAATCGTGCTATTGTGTTTCAACGCATAATAGGCAAGTCGTCGGGCAGTTGACAGAAAATGAAATAGTGTCTCTACTTTCTGTTCTTATCCGACTAATCCAGAGCCGGTCCGCGGTAATAATTCAGAGAAAATTCCAGGGATAACCAAAGCCAGGACATTAATTCTGTCTGCCAGACCAGATGATAAACTTTATACCTGAAACTATTGCACTCTAACATAATGTTTCATAGTAAACTTGAGGCAATTGTTCAACGGTTTAAGTACCTATAACTAAACCACACAAAGTATTAAGGGTATAAACATTCATTTGTCTTGTTTTAAATGTTACAGTACAACGATATTCTATAATACGCTTTGAGCATTTAAAGATTCTTAAACAAAATATTCAACCAACACAGACATCAATGCGTCTTTAACTACATAAAAGTTCATGTTATTTGTCTTTGACTTTTATCGTACAATATTATTATAGAACCTTACGGTATATTCCAGTTGATTTTACCACGTTTATTTTATACAAATGAATTTTGATAATCACTGTTTCCCTCCAGAAAACATGTCAAGAATTACGTATAGCTTCTGACGTTTTCGCAATTTTTTTCAAATGTAACATGAGTCATGCAAAAAATGCAAAAAATCTTTCCAGAGCCATACACACAATCCGCAGAAACAATAAGAATAAATAGCAATACATTCACCAATAAATTATTCTCGGTTACAATATAAAAAGAAATAATTATGTGAAGAAACTGTACAAAAGGACCGCATAAACGTCACAGAACACGCACAAAACCATTCAGTTTTACACTCCACAACAAACACAAAAATATTTTAATTTTATGAGTTGCAACCTAGTAAGAGGTTAAAAATGAAAATGAGTAAGAACAAGGGAGAATACTACAGAGCTACCTAAAATTAAAAACAGAGGAAAATAACTAAATCTTAAAGGAAAGTTTCCACAAAGCTTTTCAAACAGCAATGCAGCCGCCTTCACTAATATAGAAGCATATACAAGGCACGAACCAGACTTGGATAAATTAGCTGCAGATTACACATATCACCTTGTCACTTCTCGCGTTATGTTCAGTAGAACACAAAATAATGTATCAATTTTTAAAAGTGGTAGAGCCGTTAGAGCTCGCCCGGTGCGGCACCATCGCCGTAAAGCAACATGTTCTTCATGAATTGTGTTTCTGTTGGAGAAGTGTGGTTGCTGGATACACATTATTGAGAAAGAGAAAATCCATTCAGCTGAACTAGCTACAGACATTTAAATCATAGAACATTAACGACGACCTTGCGACCTCTTCCCCCTTGTCTCCCCCATACTCCTCACCAACTAAGAACGCCTAAAACCGTAGGTACTATTGATTAGGTAATTATAGCCCGACTACTTAATTTGCTTATCTGACAAGCCACATAACACGGAAAACGTCGTAGTAAACGTAATCGCTATAGCTTTGGGAGAACGACGTAAAGTTCTAAAAGATTAAGCTTGTTAATCTACTTTATCCAGAGGCTTAACGTATCTAATCGTGTGGACTTTTTCTGGTCCCTTGTTTATCATCGTATGAGCTCACAGATTTTTTGCATCATGTACTTGACTGAGGATACCATTACTTTTAGCGTAAAATGTAGGGTAAAATTGAATAATTCACAACAAGTTTAAGTTTAAACCTGAGATTACTTGAGGATAATAAGCCTATGAGGGATCTTCATTCATTAGCTATTCTATATATAATACTTGCGTTATTTCCAATTTTACAAATAGAAACTGAGCCACATTTTCCGCCATCGAGAGTATTCTATTCAAATATTCATTTTCAAATAGGTATAATATTGAAGCATTCAAATTTAAAATTTCACGTTTCGACTAACCTTTATACTATCTTCAAATTTTTAAACCTAATAAATAATTTAAAGCGGGTTCTTTGTTACCCTCCGACGATAGGTTTCTTTATTAGCTTCCAAGGTCTTGAAGGTATCGTTTAAATTACTGAGGAATTAATATTATGAATAGAAATACGAGCTTTTCCATAATTTCGATTTTTTTAGATAAGAAGAGTCACAAACGAGCATCGTACCTTACCATCAGTTTGCATCAATTTGCATAACCACCTGATGGTAAGTTATGATATAGTTGCAGCCCACAGACATCCATGTACAATCACAAATATGACTAAAATCCTATCTGAGCTCGAATATACATAGATGCGTTGCTACTCCTGAGTACTAACATGATCGCTTCGCTTCAAAGTGTAGCCGCCAACTGCACCTCTCCAACCGAAACACAAGTAATGCTTTACGGCGGTTTATGAGGGCGGCGGTGGTACCTCCCCGGTAGAACTATAATACCCACCTTAAAGTTGTACTAAATTTTGCAAAAACATATCTACGTCATAAAGCTTTGTAATAAAGGAAGATTCTGCAAACATAACGGTAGCGAACGCTACAACAAAGTATGATCTCTAAGACAAATATTTTAGTAAATAGTACTCGCTGGACCTGCAACGCGAACCATGTTTTCTCTTTCAGGAAAACATACATTGCTTATATTTAAATAACTGAAACTTTAGTGGACAAACACACAGTAGTATGTATTTGTAAGACTGACTGAAGCTGTATCAAATCTATTTCTTATATCATGTTAAACTAGTAAACAAACAATTAAAACCTTACGTCATTACATGGTGCAAGGCTACGACCGGGAAGGTACCACCGCCTAACAGCCTAATATTAAAGAATTGCTAGAAAAGAAAATAAATAAATTTTATTTTAATACTTTCTACACTTATAGTCCTACAACAGGACCACATTTGTTGTAGGTACCATGAACACATAGAGACAAAAAAAAACAAAGACCCAGACCAAGAACAGATATCTAAATTTGTCATATAAATCACTGCTTGGCCAGGGATCGAACTCGGATCCCTATCATGACGGACTAGTATGGTAACTTCCGCGCCACATAAGACAAAAATTGTACTTTTTAATATGTTGAATAATTACTTGAAACAAAATGTTTCAAACTTTATTTTTTTACAAATTAACCTAGCGAACAAAAAATCTGATGTACCTTCCAACGGAAAGGGGTCAGCGTCGCCTACGGACATTTGCCACACCAGAGGAGACGCCAAAGCATACCAGCTCTCTTTGCGCCTTCTTTGATATGCGTTCAAGGAATTTCTCTGAAGGAAACTCGATCTTGTAAATGATAAGTACTAGCAGGTATGAAGTGACGATGTAGTGAACATCGGTAAAAATTACTTAGCAGCAAATTGCTATAAATCATGAGCGTTCTAAGACAGTTTTGCGCTTTACCTTTATTTTCTTTCCTATTTAAAAATCTTACGACAATCCGTAAATACTAGAGATATTAAAATCTATTTAGAAATCAGAGTAAAATGTAGCCTCCGCTTGTTTAAAAATTACTTGAAATAGTCACGTGTAGAGAATTACAGAAAAAATTGTCCGAAGCGCAACGTTATATTGCCTTTGCATAACCATAACTTTTCAGTCTACGATTAGTCGGGAGCTTCTTTACGCAAGAGATAATGAGATGTCAAATTAAAAACAAATTTAGTGTTTCAAAAAATAAAAATAAAAATCAAAATATTTTTATTCAAAGTAGATTCTTTACAGAATTATTTTTGAACGTCAATAAACTACCACCGACTCGTAAGGTGTTTCGTTTTGGAGAAGAGTCGGCGAAAGAAACTCCAAAACACACATCTTTTTCATCTTTAAAATGTAATTTACAAATAATAACTTAAACTAATGGAGCAAGTGGAGCTGGAGTCGTTTCAGACCATATGGGTTTATCATTTAGATAATCATTGGTTTTATAATACGCCATTAGGAGTTATATTTGAAATCAGGCAACACGTTAATCTTGTTTGCTGTATGTAGGATGTTTGTTGGAAATAGATGTCCACGGACTGCACAGACCATTTAACAGTAGGCCTGCACGCTGGTTTGTAACTTATGAGATTGCCAGTGACGCCATCCTAGTCGAACGATGGTTCTTACACGTATTACTATCAAAGTTATTATATTATTGTATATTATATGGAATCATTAAGTTATTTCATGTCCCCAAGACTCGTTAGTCCTGAATTTGACAGAATTTCATGTTCAATATGTTATTAGTCCTGAGTACTAGGGGCTCTGAATTAGACATTATTTCCCTTTCATGTTTCATGAGATGTAGTAACGTTGAAATACTGTTATCTTTTGTACTGTACAGATAGGCATTGTTCACTAATTTTACCTATTTTCTTAAAATGCCTCCGAAACGATTGGACGGCGCCCAAGTTTATATTACTTTTTCGACGGAAAATATCGTTTGGGAACTCTGTTTCGTATCTAAGTTTTCTTTTTGACGTGAAACAACAACATTAGTGTGAGTGAATTCGTGTAATTTGTTAAAAAAACTTTTTACGACTTTACTATCTTTGCTTTTATTTTCCTACGGGATTTATTTTGTTGTCTATTATTGAAATGACTATCGACTTTATCTTTCTTCGATTTGGTACTATGTCATTATCTCTCATAATCTCAGCCGTTCTTCCACTGCTGGATATAGGCCTCCATAGATTCAATGCGACCAATCCGATTGTGTGGCCTCCGCCCAACGAACACCAACGACTTTTAGAAGGTCGTCCTTCCATCTAGTGGGGGACGGAGTATTTACTATTAAATTCTTTAATTGCCGATATCTCAAACCAGACTGAAGATGCGCCGACGATTCACTGATATATTTTATTTTTAGCATCTGTGTATCATGTACGCACACACAGACGTAATGTCCGCCCGGGCTTGTGACACCGACGTAAATACAGCCCTTGTTCGCCCGTAATCCATACAGATTTCTATGTACAACATAGGTGTGTACAAGCATACAACACAGCAGTCTTGTACGCAGCAGGGAAAGTGTTAACAAGTCATCTCTTAGTCAGATCTTATCGTTATTTTTGGGTCTTACTCAGTGCCAATTACCATCAAAATTTTACATTATCGGCCATTATATCGATTATATTTATTTAATTCTAATTTCCGATTACAATATTACGAAGCAAATTTTAGTCGCCACAATAATTTCTCTTCGATAAAATATCCAGCCGCTTATATTCAATAATGATTTACATACAATTTGATACCGAACCTTCTAATCTCAAATCAGATTATTATTAAAGAAACGGTGTTTATAAATAAATACAATTTAATCCGCACTTGAAGATATGAAATATGCAAGCCTTTAATTGTCTGGAAAGAAACATAGACGACAGTGGAATATGAATAAGAATTACGTCATAGGCAATTATAATAGGGTGTTATATGAGCCATAGGCATTTTTATTTGACTCATAGGCATCATTGTTTGAGGCATAGGTAATTTTATTTGAGGCATAGGCATTTTTACTTGAGGTATATGCACTTTTATTTGAGACATAAGCACTTTTTTGAGTCATAGGCACTTTATTAATAAAAATCGAGGTCCGTGTGGCTCAGTTATAATTATGCTCTGCGGAAAAGTTTGCAGATCCAATCACAGGTCAGGTAGCAGATTTTTTTCGATGTACTGTTTTGTATGCTGTACTTATTTGCTATGATGTCCATGAATCCCGTATGTTGTGAGTACAATATTTCTTTCATTATCAGTAGAGTAGAACTGATTTCGTAAGACCCAGCATTTTTAGGATAACGTTTTGTATAAGAGTACTAACTACTTAATAGTTAATAGAAAACGACAAAAATATTTGTTTAAATTAAAATTGAAAATAGTATTTTTTACCAATTCTTAAAATTGACGTGTAACTTAATTAATTCTGTTCTTAATACCATTTTTCACTATATAATATTATCAGCTATCAGATCAGGCTGTCTCATTAAATGGGCCTCCTTACTTACGAGCTTGCACGCTCGTTTACTTTTTTCAACGTGACAAAATAGTTGTAAAGCAATGTTTCATTTTCGATCGAAGAAGTGTGGTTTTAAGAGCGAGGCGACCATCTTAGTCTTTAAGACTACCGCAGCACTATGTACATTCTCTTAGAGGTTGGATATAGATGTATATAGGCTCCATAGGACATTTAAAATTAACTGGCTTGCATGCTCTTTTGCATGTTTAACAAAAAGGCAGTCAAATAATTCCTTAATGGACAGTGATACAGTAAATCTGGTAGAACACATAACGGGAAACAATGTTTTGCTTACTTACTAATGCTTACTTAGCAATGTTTACTTCCCATTTACCATTTAAGAAGTGGGATAACTATAGTTCAACAGGGGACGTACCACCGCCGCCCTCATAAGCCGTAAAGC
>DWON01003306.1:0-18317 GCA_018251015.1 Phocides pigmalion okeechobee
ATGTTCTATTTTCAGTTATCCTTATATTTATAATCATGTTTAATACAGAAATAATTTTATGGAAATTACGTCTCGGCTTTCCTCATGATAATATTTGGCCTTGCTCGGACTTGGATGTAAGTGGCTACTTTAAATTAAGGCTTTTTAATGATTGAAGAAATTTATTTATATTATTAAACTTTTCTGTCTCGAATCTGGAAACTGGTGTTCCCTCAGAAACAAAATATAGCCCATATTTCATGATGCAGATCAAATACGTGTTTTATACTTTACATAACTTTGAGATCGTTTTCTTAAAAATCATATTTTGCAACATGTTTATCTTTTTCAGTGAATAATATTTAATTTTGAATATATTGAACATATTTTTATGTTATGTCGTAATCCTTTTAACCAAAATAGTCCTTTAAATAAAGCCTCAATGGAATAGGAAAGAAACAATATACGATTAAAATGCTGAAGACGTTGTTGATATAAAGTAGCATGAAATATTTTTAGAACCGGTTACATTAGACGAAATTATTTATCAATTTTCATGCCCAGACATAGTACAGGTATACAGGTGCACGTACCGCGCCGTACAAGGCAAAAACAAAGGGGGGTTCCATTCATTATAATTCCCGTGATAGTCAGGCATGGTGTTGAATTCCATAACGGAAAAGCGTTTCATATTTTTAATGACGGTGGCCAGGAGACGAGTGGTGTCACTGAACTATTGATTCACGTGATGTCGAGTGCGTGTCGAGTTCCGAGGGCTTAACAATATTTCATGAAGACTCTATAGTAAATACAGGCTTACGAGTGGCGGCTATGCAGTAAACAGATGTAAAGAGCCTGAAGGTAAATGCCATGTAAAGCGTTGGATTCGTAGCATTATCTCTTTGTATAAAGCGCTTCAATGCTGGATTTACTCAAAAGGCTTAGTCGTTATCATTTTGCTACGAACTGCTGCATTTTCCTGCTGTAGTATAAACTAAGCTAATGATAGAAGCGTGATTTATACTTAAATTCAAACGAATTTTGCTATGGAATACAAGTAATTACACAGGGGTTGAACACATGATAAGATAAGATCAGTCTTCTTCATTACAATTTTAATGTTACAAGATTAGGAAACAAGTCGTTGTTCAAGTCGTAGTCGTCAAGTGCTCGCTGCAACTCATGGACGTCTACGTCCTACCTTAAATAGGACTGAATTCCTAACTGAGGTGATAAGTGTGGTATTAAAGATGGTCGCGTCACATATAAGTGTAGCCGGCAAACGCATCTCTCCAACCGAAACACCATGTTTGTTTAAGGGCGGATTATTAAGGCAGCGGTGGTATCTCCCCGGTCGAACTATCGATCAGATAAACCTTACGTAGGTGTTGAATTAACTTCTAATTAAACAATACATACGAGAGTCAATGGTTAGGTTTGGTACGAATTGAGTCTGTTAACATTGCGCATATTGATACGCAGTAAAATACCTAAAGAGTCGATTGATTTTGATTTTGAGTTGCATCGAAAACGGTCGAGGTAGTGACATTACCACGCAGTTATACTCGTTATACAAGTCGTTTATTAAATTTGTAGTTTAATTTTTATATTTCACTCAGTTTGAAAATAATGCAGACAGGCTAAAATAATTACAGAAAGATTTGGCTAAAATATTGAATGCAAAAACGGTATACTCTTATTTATTATATTTATAGATTGCTGGATGATACTCATGACATGTGACAATATGTATGCCTACCACGATATAGGTCAACGTATAAACCCAGGGTTTGCTCCCACTAACGATTGGCGATGGCGCGTGTTTACAGTCAGCGGACAGCACGAACCTAAGCTCATTATGCAAACAGGGTGGATTCGTGTCACGGCCCTGGACACGCCACATTATAGCTGTTAGCCATTTTTTAAGTGATGTTTACATTCATTTTTTAGTATTTTTTTTAATTAATGACGCACAAATACGAATAAATATATAATATTCAGAACTGGGGATAATAGTAGACACGTAAAATATTTTATGAAAAAGTAAGCTATTGTTATTAGTTACGTATTAACATTAAGATACCTTAACGTATACGTTAATTAGATAGTTAACGTTCATATTTTTTTGGAATTATCGTATGAATGAATCATTCATGGAAAAACCGATATTGAGGAAGTTTCATTTGGTTGTGTTCGTTTCTTAGATATATGCCGTGGCCTCAAAAACAGCATAAGGTTAAATCTACGCAAGCAGAAAATTTCATTTTATTATTATTTCGGGTTTGAATGCTCGGAGATTAAACCCAGAAGTTCCTCCGTATCAGACCGGTATGGTGAGCGCATGAAAAATATTTTTATAAATAATCCATTAACTAAATATAAATTAAAATTTTAATATTAAGAGCGATAGAGAATTTAAAGAACATGAGCATAACATTGCATTGTCGTATTTCCGATCTGGTTAGCGCTTTGTTTTCAGTTTAAAATACGACTACTTTTAATTTTATTTAATCAATGGAACACCATAACTACATACATTTAATGAAATCTTGATGATCCTTATTGAATATGTATGACAAATGACAGATTAATAAAACCTTGAATATAATTGGAAACGGCAGATCTTTGATAGACAGATAGGCAGCCCCATATGCGGAATAAGGAACGCAATTTGCAACGAGTTGTCAATCATTGTCGAGGTAGCAAAAACTTGGCAAGATTTTAGTGACCAATTTTATAAAAGTATGGCATTTTGCAAGGGAAATAAATAATATTTAGCATATTACCTTAAATAATAGCAGGTAAATTTAACCTGGTAATATTTTAAGATAAACATTAAAAAGGGTTCAGAGTTAAGTTCCCAAAATTTCAGAATTTTTCTGGTTTAAAAATATGAAGGCCAAAGATGTGTTCTAGGGATGAGAACGCAAAGATACCAATATGAGACAAAAGCAAAATGTCATTTTAGTCTTCAGGCGCTGCAACGCATTTTTAAACGTCGTAAGTATGACAGAGCCTAATGCACACAGTGTAAAGGAAGTATTACCAATACTTCCCTGTTGTATGTTCCCTACAGAGCCGGTAGCTTCTTTACTGGTTTAGAGTCCATGAAAGGAGCAGAAAACGAGATTGCAGGCCATCTGATGTTTATCGCGGCGACCTATGGACATCAACATACAACCTACAATAGGACTGAGGATAGAGATGGTCGCCTCGTTTGTAACTGTAGTCGCAAACGCGAAGCATCTTATCTTACGCGAAATCATCTTACGCGAAGCAAGATATTGAATATACTTGGATAAATATTAGTTTTACTGGAAGGAGTAACTGGGTCACTGCGCCAGCGGAGTAAGTAAGTAAGTAAGGGAAGGAGTATTCAAGTCTACATATTCATTTCATGGATTTGTTATATAAATAATTGAATAATTATTTTAATAAACAAAATGCATTCACATGAATTTGGATTTCAAGTAATTTGGTGTAGCGATCCAAACGATCACCTTAACCACGCCACGGTCCCGGGCTCGATTATCAGACAAAGATCAATAAGTTTGGAGAACGGGACGTAAGAGAAGCGAATTATTATGAATCGATGAATACGTTTATTAATTGGAATTACGTTTTTCATTGATTGCCTAACTATTTTCTAAAACGGGGGAAAATTGCAAACTCATTGCGAATACCACTCAGTGACGGTGGCAAGCGCTTGATTATACCGCACTCCTACCAGCCATAACCCCATGGTGTTCCAGTGTGCGCCTTTTGTCGGACAAGGACAAACTATAGCATTCATTCACAGTTCCGCCTTGATAACGTACCTACATCAATTATTAATTTAATAATATTTTATTTAGTGCTGATAAGCACGAACACAAGATATAGCCCCATTATCACTCATTAAAACTGTGTCTTTGATAACGTTTAAATTTATTTACGTAATAATTAATCTATTTTCACGCTTATAACTGGTCGGATAAGGTTTATTTCGTTATATGATTATACTAACCCGTGTGAACCCCGTTAATGTAGACGCAATTAAATAGGAAACAGCAAACATAATATTTAACAACAGATAATAAACATATCTTCATTAAAGAGGACTTAAAGGAGTGAAACTCTTCGACATTATAACTAATACACGTTATAACATTTCTGTAAATCCGATTCATTCTTTCAATGCGTTACGTCTTATTTCTCAGAGTCCTCCGAAAAAGCATAACGCATCTGTGGTAGACTAAGCATAACGAATGTATATGGATATTGGTCATGTCTGTCTATGTTAGCAGTAACTATTTAACATTGGATGGGCTACAATTTTCAACGCTTTTGTCATTTAATTCTAGAACCGATATTAGATAATATTAATCCGCGTATTAATTTATATTGGTCACAAAAGTTTCGACTGTGACAAATAAATTATAATATTTTGTGAGGTAGTGCAATGTAAATCAGAAGAAGCCTCTCAAATAGTGCGAATAAATAGTTTCGAAACAAGTTTTGAAGTTTGCTACTGAAATTCATATTTTTAAACCTTGGCACTCCTGCAATTGATTTGAAAATGAATGCGAAGTTATTTATATTTACTACAATTTTAATTTGTATGTTATACGAGTTACCTTTACACAAGTTAATTTACGAATACGAAACAGGATATAAACTTGAAAAGAAGAGACGTCGTATAAATAGCATATGAACGTAAAGTATATGTGTGTATGTAACATTACACGCAGACGTATTCGTACTTTTATACATAGGTTTAACTTCATTATAACCTCTTGGAACTCAAATTTCCATAGAATACCGACGCCTACATTACCATTCGTTAGTTTGCGTTCGCCGCGTCACTAATACCATAACGGTTACCCCTACAAAGGGGTAGACAGGAAGAGATTTTTGACGCAAAAATAATTAAGTGGTGGGGGAAGTGAGGAGGTCTGGGAAGTCTGGTTCTTCAAAAAGAGCTACAGATGCGCTTGATCTTCGTTTACCCGTTAATTTTTATAGATGTTCTAACTTCGCCCCGCAGTTGTAACTGCGTTAAGCAAAGATCGTAAAGTGCTATGTACCTAAAAACCTCTAACAATAAATGTTTTTAGACTGTAATAAAATTGTTCCAGAGATTATCTTATTCATACATACAAAATACAATTTCCTCGGATTTTTGCCAGTAGTATCGATAAATATTCTAATTATCTTATTTTACATTTCACTGGTTGACTGAGGACGAGCATAAGCAAATCATTTTAATCAACAGTGAGAGTTTTTCATAGCCTTTTCCTATTTCATTTGATTATTCAACTTTTTTATAGATTTGGTTAAAATATACATATGGCTGAAAATGGAGCTGCATGATTTACTGGAATGTTTTGCAATATCGGAATGCTAGTTGGATATATAGAGGAAATAACAATGGCCCATGCAATTCAATCTTATGTTAAATGGTCTGCTGCCATAAGTCAGAGCATGGTGGTTGTGGCGTTGCCATCGTTGATGTGTTTGCCACTTGGAATTAAGCGATAATGTACAATACGATTGAGATTTCTACGTCCCACTGAAGTCTGGTTAGTTAATCGTTCGTCCAATTAGCGTTTGGGGGTTCAGATATGAGCATATTAATTTACTTTTATAAAGATATATTAATAGGATATGAACATGTACATAAATTGTGATCTTAATAATAATTGTTTTTTAATTAAAGTTGCTATTATAATGACACAATCAAAATATAATGGTAGTTGTGCACGTCTGCAAAATACGTACATAAAAAATGTTTGTTATTGCTAGGAAACTTTATATATAATTAAGGAAGTCAATATGACATTTTATTTGTCTCATTTATTTTTACAGTTATTCTGTCTTTATAACCTGGAACCTCATTCAATTATAATACGTTATGTCTTTACTTTTTGGACACTGTATGTAACAGTAACTATGTTTTAATACATACTACATTTTAATACATACAATGACTGCCGTAAACATAATTCTCAACGGAATATTTCAATGAATAATTGCCTAAGAATACAATATAGTGTCTAAAATAGTTTCTACATTCCGAAGTATAGATGGTCATAAATAGTATACACGTAACAAATTGTATTTAGTTAATTTAAACAACATCAAGAATTACAAGCTACCCATAAAGATCGCGGTTCTAGCTCAAGTAATGTGGGATTTGTTCTCGACAAACTTTAAGTACGCTTACGACTTCTACATAATCGATTATTGACATTCCTTTAGTCGTTTTATATTTTCTTTAAAGCTCCTTTTCAATACAATCCCGAGAAATTTTAATGAGATTGAAGTTCACAAGCCAGGACAGAAAAGTAATGTTGATGTTTGAGAGTGCTCTTTGTTAGATACGGGCCGTAAGTGCGCGAGCATTGTCTTGCAACTTATTTTCGCCCACTTTTTGTGAAAATGGGCTTATGTGAAGTCAGATTATGCTCAACAACGGCCAACGGTTACCCTCTCTGTTAGCAGATAATTTTTCCTGTTCAACTTACTCTACCCCTTACCATCACAAAATAGTAACGCTTTGTACTAGAATTTACGTTTTTGCCGATTACATGGACACGTACTAGTATAGTATAGAACAAAAATCAATGCATCATTTCAATTGGCCCTCTGTGTTAGAGCGCCCGCTGGCGCCGTTCTGGCATTTCGTAAATGCACAGTTCAGAAAATCCTATGCCATTCCATACATTACATATGGACATACAGTATTCGTATATTATTATGGAATTAACATTATTAGTGTGTTTACTCAATATATAAAAACGTACGAAGTTCTACACGGTGAGCTTTATACACTAGAACGGATTCCTGGAAAATTCTCCATCCTTGTGGAATCGATCGGTGATTGTTTGTATTCGTAACGTATTGGGTTTTATGGTCCAAGTTACCTGCCTTGTTCGATTTAGACGCGTGAAATAAAAACTATACATATAATTTAGTTTCGGTTCCATTTTAAAATTTTAACTTCAGATGTCCATTGGTAATAAGAACTAATCTTAACTTTATAACATAATGGTTCGTTTTTTTTTCACAGAAACGTGACTCACGTAATGTATTCAATTGACAGCTTCTATGTATTTTCTGTGTTCCGAGACTTAAAAGCCTGTTGAATGAATGAATCTGTAAACGTCAGGTAATTCCTAAGATAACATAAAGCTTACTTGCTATTGTGCATATTCTAGGAAGGATCCGGGTTGCAACGGTGATTAGTAGCGCAGGTAAAAAAAATAATTTAATATTTTTATGATTACCTATATAAGTTACTTATATAAGGACTTAAATAGTATATTGTCAATATAGGTAAATGTCATAAGAAATACTCGCATGGTTTTAAATAGGTAGTGCTATATTCGTCCTATTCTATAAAAATATGATTCCTTTAACATTGCAAACTTATACAATTTCCCTTACACAATTTTCTAAATAATTTATGATAATCAAAATAACAATTACATACTTCTAAAAACATTCCATGAATTAAAAAAGTTTAAAAAACATGGTCAATTTGAAAACCCGTCAAACTCACACATAAACACGTAAAAGAAAAAAACAATCTGCGTACTGAAAAACAAAACTGCTTACTGAAAGGTCTCCGCCGCACTCGACAGCCCGCGATCAACACTCAACTACACGCGCCGCGAATCGCGTATTGCGGGGAGCACCGGAGCGTCGAACGCCGGCAGTGTAAAGACGAGAACACATGAAACATCTAACAAATAGTACGAAATTCAGTAGTGACGCACTTTGTTGATAAGTACTTTTCGTTGAAAGCGTACGGCGTATGGAACTTCGATAGTAATTCAATCACTTGTTACGTTTAACGTCACGTCGTACATTGCACTTTAGTGCTTGAACAATAACTTATCTATCGATGCATTGTTAAACATTTGTTACGTCAATATAGGTAAACGACACCTATTCAACTTTGTTACACTAATCGCTTGTTACAAATACGTATACAAAGCTAATAACCTTCCGGCAATCTGAACTCTGAATCTTTATCACTTTTGTTTATGTCTCACTGTCACATGCGGGCACCATGACGATTATTTGATAATTAAATCGAATATGCCTAATAATATTTTAAATATAAATATTATGAGGAGAAATATAAAAGAATGTAAGGCACAGACATTTTTGTGACGTACACTTTCAAAGGAAAGCGTAACGCACAACACTGTCGCGGTGAAACGCCGGGAGTGTAATGACGAGCCGGCGATAGCGTAGCAGCCGATAATGAACAGCTGACTGGGCGGGCGATAGCGATGTTTATGTCGTGGGAGGACGCACGTTGCGTCGCGGTCTATGTATGTGTACATTTGCTAATTGTGGATAAAGATTTTTTTGATGGCTGCGAGTATAATTACGTGAGTTTCAGACTTTGTACTTCATGTTTCGAAGAGGCGCAAAATAGTTGACGTGCGTTTAGGTACACATATGTATATTACAATTATAGGTTCCTGAATATTTCAAAAATCTTCCACGAAAACAAGGAACTTTCTATTGAAAGATTAAATTCCCTCTAAGATTTAACTATGAAGTAAGAAATAATTTATACCTTCTCAATTTATGTATAAATTTCATGGCCATAAAAATAATCATCAAAATTGGTCAAGTTCATTAGGAAGAGAAGAACTCACGAAGATTACGATCTCACGCATACAAGAAGATTATAAATAGTAATATAATAACTTGAGCATCATTGGTAGGTAGGTCGTTAACCGAACTACGAAATGAAAAAAACTCCTAGCAAGTCTTTGTAGACAACAACACAAATAAATTATACTAAGCTAAGAGTAATTCTTTACGGGTAGGGGTTGACGGCACGGCACTCAGTCGTTAGCGCGACAAACCGATCGCCGGCCAATCAATACGAATGAATAAATCAAATGTTGGTCTTCGGTGCGGAAACGGGAATGTAAACTGATATACACACTAAAGTACACTTTGCTGTCAAAAAAGTACGAATGAATGTGGTGCTCATCACAGGTTTCATGTTAATCCACTTCTGATTTTAAACTTGGCTAAAGTCTTATCAGAAGTCGTATGTAGGTGCGTTGCTTGTTCTGGAGATTAATATCATGAAGGTGGGAGAATTATAGTTCGACCGGAAAAGTACCACCGCCGTCCTCGTAATATGCTGTAAAGCATTACTTTCATTTCGGTTGGAGAGGTGCGGTTGCCGGCTACACTTTGAAGCGAGGCGACCAACTTAGTCCCCAGGAGTAGCAACGTGTCTACGTTCGAACTCAGATAAGATTCCATTCGTTTTTGTGGTTGTACGTGGATGTCTATGGGCTGCGACAACTTAACATCAGGTGGTTTGCACGCTCGTTGGCTACTCTTATCTTCATGTGTATTACACATTTAGTATATATTTTTGGGAAATATTCAGTACAAAACAATTCTTGTATGTAAACAACATTTAAATACCTGTTACACCTTTCATGCCTTATTTTACTATAAAACAGTTACTGTATACCTATTCACTCCACGTAATTCCGTTTTGTGTCTTTTTACACTTCAGTACATTGTGTAAGGAAACAACTCTGTACAAAAAACGCAATAAACATATACCCATAACATATCTTCTTTGAACGACATAGAAGGCGGGAAAGATGAGTAACTTTTCCGTGAAAAGCCAAACGTCATTTACACTCATTCAGCCTTTTCATATTTTAGTTTTATTTTATTGTATTGTTTTTGTACATTTAAAATAAAGTGACTTGCGTTTATTCCGGACAATGTAAATAACATGATCTTTGTTGAGCACGTCCGTGGTTTGGACTTTGGGATTTTTTGAATATTGTTCCGTCCAATACAAAAAAAAAATATATTTTGTTATTGAAAATTGATAATATAACATGTACATACTTAACACGGTTAACAATAGTTTTGCTCGTTCGAGTTAACCATGTTCAATTTCATATATAAATAAATTTAAAAGTAATTGTTGAAAACAAGAATGGTAATAAAGAACATTATTTTCGAACAAAATTGTAAAAAAACATCTACATAGGTTGCGTTGGTACATTCGTCACAATAAACAGATTAAATTATCCGGACAAATGCATTTAGCTCAATAAGTAGGTGACCAAATTAAAAAAAGTATGATTTGGGAAGTCATCGCAACGATAAGGCGTGCCACATCGCAAGTTTAATAACCTGGTTATGCGTGCCATGCTAGCACAGGGCCGGCCGGGTCAACGCGCTGATAACCCGACTAATAACGGCTTAACTAACTCCATATCAGGGCTTTGAAACTTGTTATTAAAAAAATGATATAAGTGTTACTATTCAGCTTTACAAGGTTTTTTTTCTATTACAAGCAATAGCAAACGATCACGCAGTTCAATTGATGGTAACTGATCATTACTGTTCAAAGACATTTGTAATCAATTCCATAAATAACAAGGGTCCTATTTGACATCGATCACAGATGCATTGCTCCTCTTGAAATTTGAGGTGCTTGCAAGTAAGCTTAGTAATTAAGTGTGATGGTGGTATCTCGCAGTTAGAACCGTAAAGGTTCTACTTGCGAGCTTTTTGGTTAGCTGGAAGGTTGTTTGTACATTGCTTATACGGTTGTACGTACAATAATATCGAAGCTTGTGAAACAAATTGTAAAAGTGTTTATTGAAAGACAACATAGATGGAGGAGTTTCAGGACGGATAGAGTTAAGAAGATTATTATTATTAATAATCATTAAAACATGAAAGTGACAATTTGCATATAAATTTTGAATTAAATCCAGTTTCACACAAGAACTTCCGGCTAAAATTGCAATTAGCTAATTAATTTTATTTGAATCAAGGCCAAACCGCACCGAGATATTATAACAGCTATCTCAATAGCCCTCAGGCTTATCTACTACTGTATCACACAATTGTATTAAATGTTGTTGTTGAAATTATGTAGAATTGCCAACAGTACTATGACGTATCTTATAGTACGGTAATATTTTATTGTATTTTTTAGTATTACTAATTGCTTTTATAAACCATATCTGAAAGAAACGATTGATTCGAGCGGTCACCCATCCTGTAACTAGCCTGTATCGACGATGCTGAATTTGTATCCTACCACGCATTTTGAATTTCCGTAATGTATACGTCATTACTTGTAATACGATAGGATTTATTTTCTTAATTTAAATGAACACACTATGTACTCATGTGCATCCAGGTGTTTTTTTCCATGTATTAAAAACACCAAGATATTTTTGTCCTCTACATATAATTGTATATACTTGAATTTCATCAAAATTTTTCAATTTTTTTTGTCGCAAAAAGATAAACAAGGTTTTTTTTTCGTATACAGTAATCATATGCACTTGTAAATGACACATTAATTCACTTGCCCTAGTAATTTAAAAGATCCTATTATAATACTAAATATTAAAATTTATTTATGAGCCAACGGTTGACATCGCCTGCTCCAGACATAAGTGATAATATTTATGACGCCTTATAGTTCAGATGATTAAACAAGTTTATATAAATTTATTGACTTTTATTATTCAGTACTTGATGGTGGTCTTTGGTATAAGCTTTGATAGTTTTAGGAAGTTGATAGTAATTTAATTTACGAATTCCTTTCTTATCGTTAACTCGCTACATCTTCATGTACCTATGAACCTATGTATGTGCACAACTTCATGATTCTAGGTTCACGAGTATAGGCAATACTGTAATTTCTAGATTGTCAGTTATCTCACTCTTTTATATATATAGATTGGATTTCCAATTCTCGATATAACAGAAACTCGCATTCCTTCATGGTGTTCACGGAATGTACCATCTAGTCATTTAAAATAGTCTCCGCTTGAGGGTTTCGATTTACATCAAAACTTTTTACTCAGTGCTTTTGAAAAAGGGGACTTGCCTTTTGTATCCTTACGATATGCACAGTAACGGGACAATGGATTGTCTGGGATCTCGGACGAGCCTTTGCATGTAATAAAAATAAGTGCAGTTAGGTACTTCGACCGTGAATAAGGGTGATTGTTCAGATGAACAATCACCCTTATCAGTCGGATGGAATGTCAAAATTACTCTCAAAGTTATTCTGACTTTTAAACTATAAAAAAACATATTGTCTTTGCTAAGACGTTTTTGATAATAACATACACATTTTAAGTAAGCGTTTTAAATATTTTTGTTAAACTGTTGCCTATCGTTGTAAGGTACTTTGTCTTTTTTAATATGCGTTTCCAAAAAAAGCTAAGTTAAAAGATACATTAAGTAAAATCTAAAGTCCTTTTTATACAGCTGTCGCCATGAAAGTAATCTACATACAATGTCAATAAACATCATTATTGGTCAAGTGTTTCCCTTATATTAAACTTATTTTAAAACTATTTTAAACACATATTTATCTGTAAGTGCAAAACAATTATGGTGATGATGTAAGTGATGAAATTCACGAGTAGATGTTGACAGGAATATTCCTAGAAATACCTACGATTCCATTTGATAGTTGGAGGCGTTAAAACTGTAAAATGTAAAAAATCTGCCGTTTCCGTTGATATTAATTCTAAATATGAGACCACAATGGGGTTTACCCGTACGCACAATCTGTTACTTCCAAAATTTCGTAGGTACTACGTAGGTTAAAGAGGTAACTATGTAAATTAATTACGTACCTATATAAATGAAGTAAGTGTTTACGTAAATTAATCAGTTACCAGCATACATTGAATAGAATATAATATAAGAATGCGTTATTTAATTAATTTGTATTACAAATCGTCCATTTTCAATTTTTTTTATAAAAATGACATCGGGATTTAGGGGCCTTATTAATATAGGAGCAGTGGGCTCGTACCCCACTTGTCCATATCGTATTTTAATAATTTTGCCTTTTATTTTCACCGTTTTTTCTTATTCTCTGTTAGGGGTATGAAGCTTAAGAGTGTGATGGGCTAGGGTTTGCAGTCGTAGGTAGGCTAGTATGGGGAGTGCGACCGATGATTAAAACAACATAATCGGAAAAGAATAAACCTATATTAAATGTTACTGAAATAATCTTCCTTTTTCTTATAGCAAGAAATTAACAATAATTAGTTCTTAAAGAATTATACAAACTATGTAAGACAAGATGGCTTTGTTGAATCGTAATTAGAAGTTTGGGGTTAATTACTGAAAAGTCATGCACTTTTATAATAAAATGGTGCAGTCGTAAACTACGGCCATACTTGTATAATACACCTTGACCTTATTACAATTAATATCGATTCCTTATTCGTTACACGTGAATCATCCTGTGCTGATCTAAATTAGGAGACTGATATTGTTATGTGGGAATCAGGTGACCCGATTGTTCTTATTGAGCTTGTCAATGCTTGTTTATAATCATATATATAGTTACGAAAGAAAAAACACATATTTTTATCACTCAACAGATAATTAGCATTGCCTACAGGGCTACCATTGAAAGGAAGAGTGTAACATCAAGGTGTGGTATATGAAGAGTTTTTAATATGACGGTTGTCAGTTGGTTGTCAGCCATTAAACACGTAGTGTTGGTGTTTTCTCAGTAATTATACACAACATGTGCACAACATTTGGCGACGACTAGTGTGTCACGCGTGTTTTAAGAAGTTCAGCATCATTTATTATGTATGGGCAGTGCGAGTGCGTAATTTGGCGCAATTTTGTGGTTTTAAAGCTGAGCTAGACACGGCTCAGCGTGATAGATTCGTCAGTTGATTGTCAGCCATTAAACAATTCTTATGTAGTGTTGGTGTTTTCTTAATAATTGTATTCATATACGCAACACAAGAAGAATGAACAAAGTAAGCAGCCATAATTGAAATGACGTCTAATTTTTACAGTCGGCGGACATCGATCGGCGCGCTCCTTCGTATTCTAGACCGAGGGCCAGCAACAGGTAATTATAATCAATTTCCTCTCAGACCTCTTATGCCTCAAAGAGGATACACCACTTTGGAGCTTCGTGAATGAAAATTGCGTTTTCATGGGTGAGATGAAGAGACGTGGCGAACTATGCACTAAAAACATATTTTTATAGTTATCAGCCGAAAAAAAAGATTGATGCAATTCGCATCTAGCTGGTGGAGTATACGTATCTTGTAACGAACTTGATGTTTTTTGTCCGACTCTAATCCTTTTTATGCCTTATTCCGCTGCCAGGTGTGGTCCTTCACATCTGAGTATAACCAACCGATTGTTAGAAATATAGTTCGACCAGAAAGGTACCATAGCCGCCCTCATAATCCGTTGCCGAGAGGTGACGTTGCCGAGTAGGCTTACAAGCGAGATGACCCCATCTTAGAGCTCAGGAGTAGCAATTTTACAAGTTGTAAGTCGGACTTTAGACTTCGTTGGACATCGATGTAGATGTCCATTGGTTGCAGAGACCATTTAACGTATTAACTATTTTTCAATATAAAAAGTCCATCGCACTGCTCCAGTCAAGTTACGGCTTAGTGATCAACTCGTTTGTACAAAGTTTTAGTCCCTCAAAAGCCGCGGAAAAGTTGAACTGCTGCTATATATTGATTGAGAACTGAACCGGACATTGAGCGAACCCTCAGAAACATGTACATGGGTGCGTATGAAATTAAGCTGCAAGTGATTATCGACCGTTATTGTTTTGCAAATTGGTTCACTAAAACAGCCAGCATTAGGACTGAGAAACAAAACAAAAAGTGAAATATCGCAAATATATTAATCGGTGTTATAGTTTATTAATTGTAGGTATTCAAATGTGTACCTAGATGTATGCATAAGTATGTAGATATTAAAGTTATTGTATTACCAAAAATAATAAATATATTTTAATGCACAACAAAAACACAAAGTACGTAAAAAAAGATTAAGCAAGCACTTGTTTAAATTTCTTTCTTTGTAATTAACATTACGATTTCCGGAAATTAAATGTAATAAACATAAAAAACAATGGAATACCTTTATTTCTTACTAAATATTATACCCATATAGAGCACATACAACATAAAAACATATTTACAGAAGAGTAAGGTGACAGACAGACACAGAGACCAACGCACAAATGAAACCGTTGCAACTAGAATGTTAAAGTTTTGTAGGTATGTTTTTATATAGTGTAGTGAGCACTAAGATAGGAATGACAGACTTCCCAAACGTAAGGTAAAATACGCATTGAAATTTTGTAATAATATATTGTTATACCGTTTTCTGCACCAGTAATGTTTATATTTGTTCATTATTGTTTTTGTGTTCCTTGATTAATTGATGAAGTGTATTCCTTTCTTCCTCTCAATCCGCAGGCAAAAGCTAGTAACGCACAAAACGACCATAAAAATATACATACGTTGTTTGGGCTCACTTATGAGTTAATACAACCTTCATAAACTTTTGCGTGCGAACAACGTTCCTCGCGTTTCACCCCAGAATGCTTACACGGTGAATTGACCCAATTTATGTTTAACTCACACAAACACCATAAAACTGTAATTTACAGCTTTATCACATACCATAATCGCGTTGGATATTTTAACAGGGTAAAATATAAAACTAAAATAGTTAACATTTTCTTGACCAATATACTGTCTACATTATCCGCGCCACTGTTATCGCGAGCTGTTATCGACACCGGTGAGTTAAAGAATGTGTATCCAAAGTTAACATCTTTATACTAACTATATCAGAAGCGTAGTAAAGAAGCATGCCACCTGACGTTAAATAGCCGCTGCAACCCATGCTCATTCACATCAAATCTCAAACAGCACTAAAGTCCTATTGTGACGTTGCAGCTAGATGCGTTAGGATGCCGATGCAGATGCAGATGCCCTGAGGACTATAATGATCACTTCGCTTCTACGTTTACACAGCAACCGCACCTGTAAACCAATTATAAGAGTAGCTTCGTAACGGATTATAAGGGCAACGATGGAACCCCCCCCCCCTTTCCCCCGGCCCAACAATACTTCTACCCCCCGTGACAATTAAAAATCCCCACCAACATTAACACTATTATTTTTTTATATGTTTTTGTACACGTTATATCACACAGCAAAGATATATAACAGAAAATGTAGTACAAAGGACTGTTTATTTCAAAATGAAATCTCTTCCAGCAGCCCCGGGGTCGGAAAGTGTATATGAAAAGAAAATCAATCGTGCACTAAACCTATATAATACATAACATTATGGTATATAACTATACATACAACTGAATATACATACATACAAATATACATACATACATATACATTATGTCATTTTGTTAGCGTCAATGTCTCTTTAAAATTGATTCAGTCGTTTCTAAAATTACTCGGCAATTGTTTAAATGTTATCAGGTAAATAGGCATAACGGAATGAAAAATGTCAGTTATGTGGCATGTGTGTGTGTATGTGTGCGTGTGGGTGGTGTATGTAATGTCTAAAGTTTCTCAAAATATCTATTGGAAACAATTACTTTAATATCATAAAATATTTAAATTAAATCATAAGTACCTAAATGATGTCAAATTGCACTCATATTCCATTACTTACCTTTTTTATCCATCTTCCTGTCCCTCTCATTCGCGTAGCGCGCGAAAAGGCTGGAAACCCCCATACATCCCGGAATCACACACCAAAACCACAAACACCTGTTGTGTCACTTCACTAACGAAATACTGATGGGAATCTCTAATAAAGTGGTCAAGTGGTATAAATAGAGAATTGATAGCGAGTTGTTTACAAATAAAAAGCTAGGGCGGCGCGTAGGGCGGGCGGCGTGTCGCGGCGGCGGGGTCATCGGCCGCTGCTGCCGCGCGTTGCTATGGGGACGGTTCGAGGAGGAATAGTTTAGTATGCGTTGCTCTCTTCGTGCGCAATGCACAGTGCACCTGTGCTTGTGTGGGAACTGTGTAGGGACTTTACAGGTTACATGAAAGACGGCAATGGGTTTCGCGCTGCGTAACTCGTCCGTATTCCTCGTTCCCGTTATTGTTAACCATTTTTGTTTTTTTGCCATTTGCCTTTTATTGAGATTACAAGATTTCCCCTCAGTAAGTTATCATGTAACCAATGACATAGATAATAAAATCATCTTTCACGAATTCATTTTTCATATACATTTTTTGTAATAATAATAGTCTACAGTGGTCTTAGTCGCATTAATAATTTAGTTATGCAAGAAAACTACTCAAGAACTACTCAATCTACGTATGGGGCGCAGATAATGACATCGTAGATGAATTAGAAAAATCATCACAGAAAAGCGTAATTTCATACTTATATAAACTTTGTATAAAATATAGTAATTGACTCGGAGCTGCCACTCGTAGTTAACCTCGCAACTTAGTAGTAAAACATTTCCAAATGTATCGCTTTATTTGCGGTTACAGCGTTTGCCTTACCGCGTTGTAAATTTCAATGTTTATTTATACAAACCACCCTTTTTCGTTTCATTCTCGCCTGTCTTACATCAGCACTTCTTTTTAAGAAATAGGCCAAGGCTGCGGCTTATTAGTATAGTTACGGAAACTGTTTATTAAACTGACTATTTATTATACTGATAAGTTTATTTTACCTTGAGACGCCCTGTTTTTGATGCTGAAAAATGCGCCTGCGTATGAGTTAACTATATAGTCATGTGGGATATACTTAGTTAGTTATAATTTTTCTAATGCTTTGCAGCCTTCTGCATTTATTATGGGATATTTCTTATGGGATAAAATATAATTCTGCTCAGACACTAGAATTATTTAGAAAACATGATAACTATGTGAATTTCACGCGCTGCGAATGTATATTTTCGTTTAGCAGCAACATTGATGTTTATTTGTCGATCACAATATTAATTTATTTATATCTTAATGTCGTTGTTAAAAATATAAATAATTACCGCATTAATCGTATACCTCAGACAATAATTTATAAATATGTTTCTATATGTCCTCATGTTATAATGATTAGTGATGATTCAAAACTGTGAGCTATGATAGATTGGCGTACATTATATAAACCGCTAGTTACTCCCTCCCCCAAGATACCTTGTCGTGGGAGGGCTTGCAGGTGCCATTGATCCCCATGGCCAGGCCTAGGAGGGGGGACCTTACTAAGAGCAGGCCGAGGTGCGTTTCCCTCTACGCTCCCTTGGGGTGGAGAGCGCATTTACGCGACGACACCGCTCCTGAGAGCAGCGAACTCGCCATAGAGGGTGGCTGTGGCTGTGGAAACGTCGGGCGGTCGCGAGGAAGGACACCTCTTTAAAAAACCAGTCCGCACGCAGCGCACCGGTAACCGTCCGCTCGGGCCGCCGGGCCTAGCGAGCGTCGGTTGTTGTTCCCCCGGGATGTCCGGGGTAGACATCCGACATCGGTGTT
>DWON01003307.1:0-18314 GCA_018251015.1 Phocides pigmalion okeechobee
GGCTCCGTAGGTCAACACTGGCAACACACATGACTCGAATAATTTCGACTTCAGGCACTGAGGAATATCAGATGAGACATTTAATATTTATAACATTAAAATCGACGTGTTCTATTAAAGGTTATTAAAATTTGAACTCAGAAGTAATGTCAACAACAAAAGACTGTTTTACTTTAATAAAGTATTTAAACGGAGATAAAATGCTCGGATGCACCGTACAACGGATTTCTAAATGCGAACAAAACCACGGGACACAGCTAGTTTTTAAAATAAGACCAAAACAATTCTTCAAAAACCCCACAAGTCAGACTTCGTATTACAAAAGCTAAGAAACTACCCTCAATTAATTGCCCTTTGTGTAAAAAAAATGTGGAAAAACCACCATTTTCCGGTAATTACAGTAAGCGGTGTAAAGTGTTACCACTTGCTAACTTCAAATGCCCTTCACCATGTTAATTCTTTGCCATTTAGGTTTAAAGCAAGCTTTGTACCGAACGCGTTCATTGCGCGCGCGGTGGGCTGCAAAATGAGCCGGCTCCAAGGAAACGGGTAATGTGTAAAGAATTTAATGCAGTTTCAGTTGCGATTACAATTATTTCCCGGTCGCAAGCTACGGACTAAGCCGCTCGTTATTGTGGGTAATAACATTAGGCGTTATTAAGACGAGGGAACTGCGGAGAGGAGTATTGTTTATTTATTTTTTATTTCTGAAACAAGCGTCGGACAAAAAATAACAAACAATTGTTCGGATAATAGAGTTGCACAGTGCGACCAGGTAGGTCCCACCGCCGCATCCATTTCTAACGAGTAGCGTTTCTTGCGTATCGACAAAAGTGTGGTTGCGGGCTCCCTTATAAACTTAAATGGAGCACCAATCTCCTCAGAAGTCAGGAGTGAAAATGTATCTGTAATATACTTTAGACAGGACTCGCACTCTATATGAAGAAGGTGGGAAATATCATGTACACACGTAGCAAACCAGTATCAAGTCTTCTATCTCATAAAAAGTTAGTACATTTTTTATATCCAATCAGATTATTTTCTTTACAGAATAGGATTTTGAAGTTTACATTTTTAATTAGTAATAGAACCAACCTATTTCATAAGGGCGTGGGTAGATAAAAATGTATTAAAATGAAATATCTACGTATGCTTTTGATACAGAACCAACAAATAAAAAATGTAAACTTTATTTACTCTTATTTATTTTTATCGTCTCCACATATTGCCCTGTTCAGTTCCACGTAGTCGCTAAGCAGGTAGCGCCTTCCGTACGTACAGTAGCCTTCCTCCCTGAAAGCCTTCGTTTGCTACTGCTGTTACAGTTCTGCTCACTTCTCCGGTCACAGAACTCCTGATATAAAATTAATATAAATGTTATAATTTGTACAGATGGCAAAATGAAAAATGTTGAGTATTCGCTGGGAACCATTTTAACAGCATTTACTGACATCTTTGACAGGTGGCAATACCATAGTTTGACGTCAACTGCTTTAACATATCTTCTGTGTTTTCACAGTTGGTAACACTACAGTTTGATCGGGGAGGTACCACTTCCGTCCCCATAATACACCATGAAGAAACTCTTGTTGTGTTTCGGTTGGAGAGGTGCGGATGCCGGCTTCATTTACAAGCAAGGCGACCGACCATCTTAGGTCTCAGAAGTAGCAACATATCTATGGTGGTACGACTTCAGATATGACTTCAGTCTTATTTAAAGCTGTATGTGGACCTCCACGGGCTGCAGCAACTGATCTAACATCAGGTGGCCTGTAGGCTTGCTATTCATGAAGACTGAGCTTATATTACGTTACTTTAGTTACTGACAAAAAGAATGGTATATCACCACTTAAACTAATTGCCAAAAACATATGGCCATGATTTCCTCGCGGTTATGTGTAGCCGGCAACCATATCTCTCCAACCGAAACATGAGAATTGCAATACTGTGTGCAATTACAATGAACTGTGCGGACGGTTATATCTCTACCATCGAGCTATACTCACTCCTAACCCACAGAGGGCTCGTAGACAGGGTTTTGAATCCCGCTACAAACTACCACATAAGGCGAAACAACGCTAAGTACGTTTAAATTAAAAAATAGGGCAAACAAATCCCTAAAAACTGGACGCATTTAAACGAATTTCACCCTCAAAAGGGTTAACACGGGGTTGAAAGGAAAGAGCGGACATTGTCATAGCGTGCCCTACGAAAGGGGTTACTAATTAAAATTAAAACGTAAATAATTATACAATTAACAGAAACTGCTTGTTTATTACAAACTATTACGTGGCGGACACTTGTGTTGCCACACTACCAACGGGTGAGCGAGAAGCGATAACACCAAGGTGGAAGAGGTGCGGCTGTCGGCTACACTTTGAAGCGAGGCGACCATCTTAGTCCTGAGGAGCAACGTATCTACATTTGAGCTCTGATACGATTTCAGTCGTTTTTGAGGTTGGACGTGGATGTGTGGGCTGCTACTTAACATCAGATGGTTTGCCTGCTTGTTTGCTACTCTTGTCATGCGATCCATATACAACCACAAACACGACCGAAATCCTTTTTGAGCTCGAACGTAGTTACGTTGCTACTCCTGAGGATTAAGACGGTCGCCTCGCTTCAAAGTGTAGCCTACAACCGTACCTCTCCAACCGAAACACAATTAATGCTTTACGGCGATGATGAGGGCGGCGGTGGTACCTACCCGGTCGATCTGTAGTTCTTCCACCTCCAAAGTGCGTATGGGCAGATAATTTAATTCGAACACTCGTTTATGGTCGCTCGGTAAGACAGGCGCCGTGTCAACACACGTGAGATGAAGTCTACGCTTTTTTACAGTTTCCAAGTCGCGAAATTTCTCTCCGCCGCAGTTAATTGCGTCTCACCGCCGTTTCATTCACACAAAATGTTTATAATTCGCCTTGCTACCGACCAATTCATTTCTGCAACATCAAAAGAGACCTTGCTAACACATTTTCGACTTTATTCCTTAAACCGTAAGATTGGTTTTTAATCTTGCTCTGAAAGCTGCTACTAAGTCATGTTGCTCGTGTTTACGTATTCAAAGATTTTGGGTTTGAAATGTTCCTTAATTCTATATACTTCGCGCTTTTTGTCGTCTGAGCTTTAATTTAAGTCGCCAGTGTACTCGCGGCTTTATGTGCAATTCAGGCGAATAAGTACTCGCTTTAAGAAGTTTGATATTAATTCGACCAACCAAACACTTCGACTACCCGTAACCACCCGTCAATTTCATCTTTTTTTAGAGTAATTTTATTTTAGAAGCAAGCATTCATTTAATGTGGTATGTCGTGATATGGAACGCAAAAAAAGAAAAACGAACTAGACGTAGGGTGGGGAGATTAATCTATCATTAGCATCTGTCAGCAGTTTCCCCCACCACCGTAGTTTATAAATATCGGAAATTTAAATTCAATAATCGTTAATCGTGAGTACCCGTTACATAGTAAAATGTAAAAATTCCGCGATAATATTAGTTTAAAATCGATGTAAGAAACGAGCATACAAACAATACTCATGATGTTATAAAGTCTATCAAAATAGTTTGTCTAGCGATAAAAGTACGTCTTGTTTCAAAGTAACAAGACGTACATTTCATTTTTTTTCATTTGTTTCACCCTTACGTCATCCTTCAAAACAGAATACAGTAGTATATGAAATATAACATAAAATATTGCAATATGAATAACATTTTGCATGTAGTAATTTATCGCAAATTTTAATTTTTGTATCTTATCATCCACAATAGCTTTATTTACAAACTAGAATACAATAGTATACGAAATATGATGCAAAGAATACAATAGTATACGAAATATGATGCAAAGAATACAATAGTATACGAAATATGATGCAAAGAATACCAATATGAACGTTCGAAGTTTTTCTTCGTATATTTTTTTACAAATTTTAATTTTTGAGTCTTATTATTAAAAATGCTTAAAATATCCCGTCTCCCTTTGAGTAGACTACCGTAGATGAAAAACAGAATACTATAAAAAAATAATTCCTTATTATCAAAGCTAATACCTGACTAAAACATATTTCGCGTATGTACAAATATACGGGCACATTTACGAAATGTGTATAATCGTGTTTATATTATCCGCTGTTCAAAAGTTTAAAATACGGACAATATGACAATGATTTATGTATAAATTTAATTTTTATTATTTAAATATTCTATCAATAATTGATGGTATTTAGTAAAATTCACAAAATATGTGCCTTTATATAGTTACATGTACAATATGTCAAAATATATTTAAAAGAAAGAGCCAATAGTGGTTTCTAACAAAGTTTTCCCGCGAGTACTGCTAGAGTTCTGGTAATACAGCCTGTATATTAGTTAAGGTTTTAAGTAATTAAACCCATGTGTTTTCTTCGACCATATTTGCTTTGCGATCTCGGAGTCGCTTATCCGTGACGTCTCGAGAACTCAGTAACTACTTAAGTAACGAAACAGATGACAATTGTATGGAAATGACGCAGCATCGCTCTTAATAGGTTAATGGTTCAGTAATGAACATTTACGAAATTTTTATTACAAAATACCGTTTTACCATGCAACGGGTCCTCACGTTTAGAATTTTTTAATTGCTGATATTTCAAACCAGTTGCATGACAACAGAGGTAAAGAATCGTCCTCAGAACTTCAACAGAGGAAATGTATTTAAGTTATCGCAATCGTGCAATCCAGTGGTTATTTTATGTTAATCAAAGTGCAAAGTTCAGTGCGTAAAGATAAAGTCAGTGTGGTGTGTCGTCATATAGAACCCAATAAAGGAAAACGAACTAGACATATGGTGGACAGTTTTTCCCGATCTACTTTATCCATAGAGAGCTAAAAGCCGTAATTGATTTTACATCGTAACTATAACATTCATTAATACACTTAATTACGTACTTACAATTAAATAAAGTATTTAAATTTGAATTGGTTTTCCTATTTATATTTGCAATAGAGTAAGTATCAGTGGTGATGCGACAATATTACTCTAACAGCGCCGTAAGCTGGAACTGCGCTACGAGTACATTCCGCGCATCGCCTCCGCCCGCACTTATTACTCTACGGTGTCTGGTACAACGGTACAAGATAAGGCGATTTTATTTCCTTGTTTATTTATAACGCTTGTAGGATTGAAATCTTTGAGAAAACCATTTAATTTAAAGGCCGATTACACGACAGTAGTATAATTAAGCTAGTTCAATAAAATCCTTCTATGAAGCAAATTTTTTGAAAGTTTTGATTTAGTTTTCGAGTAGGTACGTTTATTTTAATTGCACTTAGAAGGTTATTTTTTATTATTTTCGAAGGGCCTTTTAAGTATGATATTATTACCGGTTCGATATATTGAACTGTTCCTAGGAAAATCGTTTTGACAGACAGACAAGCCAGAATATAATAATTTATATGATTTCGTTATTTTATTAAGTTCAAGACCTTTAAATACCTTTCAATCCGCCTTCGATTATTGCCTGTAATAATTGAACTGCTAGACAAATTAGTAAAGACAATATCCTCGAACCTAGTAATCGCTTGCGCTATCTAAAGAATATCTCTCACCCACATGAGTAAATCCATTCTTTAGCGTAGAAAGTCTATGATATATATTTATGAAGTCTAAGTTTTGAAGGTGGGAGAACCATAGTTGGACCGGGGAGGTACCACAGCCGCCCTTATAATCCGCCGTAAAGCATTTCTTGTGTTTCGGTTAGAGAGGTGTGTGTTTGTGGTTGTACTTGGATGTCTACGGGCTGCGACTAATGAACATCAGGAGGTTTGCATGCACATTTGCAACTCTTCTCACATTCAAAAAGTCTCATTCCGCTACTCGCTCCCGCCGCTAAGCTCGCTAGACGTCCTCCCGCGTACAGCGTTCCCCGCAAGTCACGCCGCGGCAGTACGGGCTGTATATGAGCCGGCGCGCCGTCACGCGCTCCCCATATCGCCGCTACAGTATTATCGGCTGTATACAATGCGATGAAATTCCGAGCTGCCCCTCGGCATTCGGAAAGACTTCATATCTTTTTATGACGCCCACATATTGCTCTTGGTTTTGTTACTTATGGCTTTATGGAGTATTATTAGATGACGTTGAAACTATCCAACTACATGTATGAATTAACGTATGATTTTCAAGTATATCATGGCGGAATTAATACATTTTAGTAGGTAACGGGTACGCACTATCACAATTAGAACTACATTAAATAAATCGTTCATCGTGAATATTTATTACATAGTAAAATACATCTTTATTTCATCTATCTTTACAATTATGAAAATCATAAAATTTATTGTAATAAAAGCCTAACTTAAACAATCTAAAGGGAGTTCGAGCCCATGCGGCGTGGTTCCAAGAACACTAACTGCATTCCCTCGTTGAATAGCAATCGTAATTCTCTGCGTGAGATATGAACCAGCCTTTTATTACTCAAAACTTCTTATTTTTCTACCGTTTTGTTCTCCCGATCAACCTTAGCCCACCGGACGTTCAGAATCGATTAACTAATTTTACATTGAAATTTTAACATCCTTAAAGCTCTAGATGTCTCCCGCACTATAAATAAACAATAATGAAAATACCAGGCGCAATTTATTAAGTATATATTGTGTTGAAAAAATAAACGTTTATTAAATCATTGATAATGTAAATACCTTATGATGATATAAGGTAAGAATTGAAATTAAACATGCATTTGTTTTTATTTTTATGGGAGAGGAGAAAGAGTCGGCCGTTCAGGCCCCTGATGTTGAGTAGTCGCTGCAGCGTAACATACACAAGCAAGCTCAAACAGAACTGAAGCGTCTGAAGGTCGTAGATGCCTTTCGCGAGGACTAAGATTGTCCTCTCGTTTGACAGTGTAACCGGCAATCTAACCTCTTCGAACAAAATATAAGCGTTCCTTTGTCGATATTCATGAGTTGCAATGGCTACTTGACATTGGGTAGGCTGCGCGCTCGTTTGATGCTCTTTTTTACATAAAAGTAATAAACTTATCAAATTACTTGACGAAGGATAGATTTCAGTAATCAGCTATTTAGGCAAAGAAACCATATGCGAAAACGGCTCATTACTTCCATGTTCATAATCTATTTTTGTAAAATTGTGTGCAAAGTTTTATAAATTTCAAACTAATGAAAATTTTCAACGGAATATTTATTTGGAAGAAAAACCAAATTTTTTCTTAATAAATTTTAAATAAATTTACAAATTTACATATGGTATACGGAACTAGCAAACACTCGAGTCAAAACGAAAAGATTGTTTCACGTCAGAAATTGAGATAGTTATGGTATTCCCAGATAAAACATTACACTTTCGATCACTTTTGAAACTTCATATGCAACGGTAACAAACTTCAAACAAAAACCACTTGATCAGCTCGGTAGAAACCCAAACTCATTTCGAGAGGAGACCAACAGCAAACATTGCACACAATTGTAATCTTTATATGTAGAGTAATAACATCGAAATTTGCGCGCAAAATTTTCCCTCACGTTATGTTTCGAGCGGTCATTCATAATTGACCAGAGAATTAATTATTGTGGAGGGTTAGTTGTAATGTTTGGCGGTTACGAGTTGATTGGTTTCCTAATTGGTTGCCAGCGATCAGGTATTGTGTTGGATATTTCCGTGCAATATAGCAGTCATAAAATCTATTTATACATATATTAATACGCGAAGAGATAACTTTGTATCCTTTTCTCACATTGCGCGCACAGTGTGAGACTTGGCTCACCTAATAACGTTACAATTGAATACTTTGTCTCATTGTGATGATTAGTTTAACATTGATTAAGAGAATATTTACATACGTTTAATGAATGTAAATGTATGTAAATATACATTTAATGCATGTCAAAGTAACCATGTAAAGTCCTGTATGCTAACGTTGATCGGGAGAAAAAAGACGGCGGAAAATCCCTCGGCACTCCATGTATACATGTCATTTAGAGAATACGGAAAAAAACCTTTTGTTACCAAATATTTTGCTACATATAATATCTCATTTGATTAATTATAAATTGTTTTACTAACCACCAATTTAGTTTTTATATCTAGTGCGCGTTCTATGACTATTTTTTAATTACCTATTTAAATTAGAGCAGATAGATAGATAATACAAAAGTCAATACATTAATTACAAAAAAAAACATGTGACCCTATTATTATGACTCAAAAATATAAAAGGAATAAAAATAATTAAAAAAAACATCTTTCATTCTTCCTTAGGGATGGAATTTTAAATATTCTAAGTGAGCTATACTTAGGAAGAAAAGTAGCTTAGTTAGCTCCAATACTAAATAATTTGTAAATGTAAATACAAAACACAACATTCACACCGAATTTAATTGAAAGAATTAATCAAGTTCTACTACTTATAAAATATTTAAGAAAATATTGCTTTACAAGGACACAATTTTCATCATATTAAAAGCAAATATTTGACAATGTATCTAATGAAATGTGTAGACTTTAATAATAACTCAATTGGAAATTCCAAAGATCTTTTTAAAAATCTATTTACGGGTAACGAAATCAATTCCCCACTAAGCAGACATCTAAATGATAAATTTGGTTTACCGTTTTGAGCCTTCAATGTAAATCTTCCTCAATTGTCATTTGAACATACTAAAAATATTGAAGGCAGATAATCTAATATTTTTATGTAAACAGGGAATAGCGCACAAAGGATTTTTCCACTCAATTACTTTTTATGATACGATTGAAATGTCTGATCTCTACAAGCGAATTACGTCAGCAATTTGATTTTTTTTATTTTCCTAATTACAACACCGTTTACGTTACGTTATTGAATTATCCTTAAATCGTTCATTACATTTTTTATGTGAGAAGAGTAGCAAACAAACATGCAAATCACCTGATGTTAAGCAGTCGCAGCGCATAGACATCCACGTACAACCACAAACACGACCGAAATCCTACCTGAGCACGAACGTAGATACGTTGCTAGTCCTGAGAACTAAGATGGTCGCCCCGCTATAAAGTGTAGACGGCAATCACACCTCTCCAACCGAAAAACAAGTAATGCTTTAGGGTAGATTCTGAGGGCGGCGGTGGTACCTCCTCGGTTGAACTATATATAGTATATCTTTAAAAAATACCTTAAATGTAACATTGAATATGTAACTAAACAATTATTCTACTGTAATAAAACTATGCCGATAACAGACTGTAGCTCGACTGTTCATGGTATCATTACTAGGTATATTTTATCTTTCTTGAGTCTTTTCTTGTTGTCTTCCAAGACTTCAGATGCTTTTCTATAACTTTCCTTTCATTTTTTATATTATCAGTGTTGCCAGTATTCAGTGAGGTACGTATAAACTTACCAGGGCAAAGTGAGTCTCATTCCCAAAATAAATAATGTATCGAAATCATAAAACAAAATGTTTGTTCCGAGTGAAAATCGAACCCATGACCTCTAGCTTACAATTAGTCCCTAGACACTAGAATAAAAGGTCTGGTAACTAAAAATATCCCTAACAAGTTAAATCAATAAGTGTTAATAAGGTCTATAAGTAATAAGTAAATTATGATCCGATACGTAGCAGAAATATATTTTGAGCGGGGAGGTACCACCGCCACCTTGATACTCCGTCGTGATGTAACTCTCGTCTTTCTTGTATCTGTGCTTTTGCCGACTTCAGATGCAAGCGAGACGACCATCTCCTCGGGAGTAAAAATGCATATACACATAGCTTCACTCCTGTTTTTGAGGTTGTACATGGATGTCTATGGGCTGCAGTCACTTAACATCAGCTGGCTTACATGTGAATTTTCTACAGTTCTCAAATAAAAACCCTTTCTATAACCTTGCGACGAGACAGTGAAGCATGAGGTATGTTACAGCAAATATTTTGATCTTTTCCCTTCAAGTACGCATCTCCGAACGTTAAGCACCTCATATTGGCGACTGATCGTATCCCTTTTCCTCTTCACTAGTTTATACAACTGCGTCCCGCTCCCTCACGAATGCGATACCATTTATATTTCAAGTGGCACTTAGGATGTATGTTTAACCTGCTCACTCTTATGGAGAGGTGATCTTCCCTCTCGTGTCCACTCGAGGGTAGCGTGGGAGGATGCAACCAGAGAATTCATTGTATAAAATGGTCGTTCAACGTACCTGTGCTCAATGGGAACTCGCTTGAGAGGGTTAGGATGGCTTTTGATAAACTTTTACGTGTTTACTGAATTATTTAGCAGTCAATTCACTTGGATATATTCCGGCTAACCACTCAATTGGTCCTTTTTTAATGCAATCGCTAATTAAACTGAAAATGCACAAGTAAATTTATTCAGCAAACCGACGGAAAATCGGAATGGTTTACGCACTTACAAGCGAACCGCGCATCGAATTCAATTCAAATTATTTATAAAATTGTAAACTAAGCCGGCTGCAAAATAAATGCCGTAAATTTGCTTCAGTTGTTCTTGTATAGCGACTAATAAGATATAACATCACTCGACTTCACCGTACTATTTTCTAACTTCGTAGAACCATAGTTCGATCGGCGAGGAACCACCGCCATTATCATAATCCGCTGTGAAGCAGTTGTTGTATTTCTGGTTGCGTGGTTGTCGGCTCACATACATATATGTAAAGTCACCATCTTAGTTCTCAAGAGTAGCAACGCATACACCATGGACTTCTTATTTTCACGTAAAAAGAGTAGCCAACGAGTAGCGAGGTCACCTGATATTAAAGTAGCTACAGCTCATGGACATGCACACACAAAATCAAACAGGATTGAATTCTTATTTAGAATCGTAAGAGGATGTGTGCCTACTATAAAGATCTTAGATAGTAGTTTCGCTTATAAGTGTAAGAAACTCATGTTTCTCACTTGGAAAAAGTGTAATCGCACTTTTCCATGTGAAAAATATGAGTTTATTTACAGCACATTATGGCTTATGAGAGGATCGGTGGTGCGTGGTCGAGCTAAAGTTTTGATATACCACCTCCATCACTTTGATATGGAGTTGGTTACAATCGGTCATCGACATTACATCGACTTGTTGGTACAGGGCATTCGACCCTTTACCAACAAGTCGATTGTATGCTCGTTTGCTATTTCAATCGCATAAAAGACACACATCTTCATTTTTTCATAACAAATATAGATACCCATTGGCAATGTCCAATGTAAAAGATATCTGGAGTTATCAATGAAATTGAAAAGAAAACACTCCACCGTACCCGACAACGGAATGTATTGAATTACTCGGAACTCGTAATAATGAGCACTTCGCCGTATAACAACTTGTTTGTATAAAAAATCTCCTCTTTTATAGAAGATTCTTCCCACTGACCAGTTGAAACGTAAAAAACTCAATTGCTTTCCTTGTTAAAGCGGGCAGGAAAACATCTTCCAACGTTTACCATTCAATTTTCAACTCTATTTTTATAACTTTAAGATATAAAATAGCATTAGCAATGACGATGATCTTTTACAGATGTATGTTTTCATTGAAAATGAACTCAATGCGTGAGTTATAGGGTTGGTTTCAGTTTGTATAGTTTGTCTATTTGTTGAAGGGTGCTTCAGTGCACTCCAATTTCGGGTAAGGTTAATGGTTCAGTAATCGACGACGCCGAGGGGCGAATAGTGTGTTTGATATGTTTGGTGTTGGATAATAGTCGCTGGATGTGTCATTAGTAGTCTACAGATAGACAAGTCAGACAAATTGCATTTTAATTGTCATCTGTACATAGATAAATTACTTATACCTTAAGTTTAATAAACTATATATGAAACCAGTGGTTGTCAGCAAAACTTGCCATGAACGGAGGATTGCCCAACCCCCCCATATCACAGGTCTATACCTAGATTAAGGGTGGGTTGCCCCAAATATTTGTAACCTCTTTGTACAACCTACATGTGGCAATGTAATTTAGTATAAGTTTTGCAAAAATAAACATTTATTTTTATTATTATTATTATTATTATAACGTGTTATGTACAAAAAATAAATTCAAAAATATAAAAACAAAAACGGCATTATAAAAATAGTCAGCATCACTGGCTTTCGGCGGTACCCAAGATGTTGGATTAATAAACAATGTTGTTTGGCAGCATCAATATACAATTGCAGACATAGTTAAGATTCCGGCTTCCTATTCGGAGGATCCAAGATCCGAATCCCAGACACACACTTCTGAGTTTTACGTAACGTGTGTATTAGAAGTTAATCCAGAACCCCTTGCTTGTCTGACCAATGTGGTTACTGTTAGGACAGTCTGCTTGTCCAATACAATAGCATTATTGTCCATCGTTGTCAACAAGTTATTATTAAATATGATTACTTTCAGTACAAAAGTACTTAATGAATATAAAGTTAATAAGTATAGTAAGTAAGATATAATAACGCAGATTAAATGAAAGTATTACATTCGGTTTTATTTAACATTACTATTCATTTATTCACTAATTATAAATAGTACGATTAACGCATAATATTTACATAGTAAAAAATAAAGTAGCTTCCTGAAATCTGTATGCTTAAATCCTTCGGTTTTTAATGCGGTTTTCATCATTAGATAGTGTGATTCAAGATGTAAATGCAATCATGGATCGCAAATTTAAAATATAAAGTGATCGGAACGTACTATGAACGTAAAAACTGCAAATCTCAGAGCATTTGCTATCTTCGGTTGGAACAATAAGTACGCTCGAATCGATCACGTACCGGAGCCCTTCCATCCGCTGTACAGTTGTTATTTTTTCCCTTTTTCCGCGAGTGTAACTGATACACGGCACGGTTTGATTTGTGCGCGAAAGGCGACACCGCGCGCGGCTTCTTAAGTTTTTATTAAATTTTCACCAAGACTTTTCCTTTTTGATTAAACTTGATCTGTTTGCTTGCTACATGTGGGGAGGGGGCGGTGCCCGATGTGTACAGGCTTCGATCAACGGCTTCTGTAGATTATCGAAAGAACAAAAAGTCGCAACACAACAACGTTCAACATGTTTTTTTTACATTTTACCATGTAACGGGTATTCACGATTAATGATTTTTAATTGCCGTAATAATTAAAAAGGTGGCAGAACTGTAGCTCGATCGGGGAGGTACCACCTTCCTCATAATCCGCCGTAAAGTGTTACTTGTATTTCGGTTAGTGAGGTGCGGTTGCACTACCCTTTGAAACATTGCGATCATTTTAGTCCGCAGGAGTAGCAACGTATCTACGTTCGAGCTCAGATAGGATTTCGGTCGTTTTTGTGGTTGTATGTGCATGTCTACTGGCTGCGACTACTTAATATTAGGTGATTTGCATACTCTTTTGCTACTCTTCGCACAAAAATGTCAGCACTAAGAAAGGAAATAAAAAAAAATCTAGGGGTTAAAATAGTTCAAAGTTGGTTGGAAAATATTATTATATCGATTGTTATAAAGCAGCGGGGGATACTAGTTTGTACACAGATTAGTTAACAAATTAGATAACAAACAAACATGATTTTGTTTTGATCTCCGCTGCACAGATAATAACGTGACCTGACCGGGTGCAGCGGGCATGTACCAAAGGGTTGTTATTGTGTGGACCCCCGAGACCACCCCTTCGTAATTAACTAACAACCAGTTTAATAGAGATCGCGAATTTTGGTGGATTGGATAAACACATTTTTAAAACTTATAAAACATATAACAAAATTGATATTGACCCTTATTAAAATTAAGTAAATAAAAAATAAATTACTTAATAGTATCAGGCGTTACTGCTACGAAGTTATTGTTGAATCTACTTTGCAACAATCTGTTAACACCATGTACTATGATATGTGTATATTTAAGTAACAGTATATGGAATCGTTTTAAGCAATTACCCGTCGCAGAGTCAACTTACCCTGATGATACTCTGTTTCGGGCCAAAACTTTTTAATTTTTTTATGTGATAAGATTAGCAAACGAGCATGCAAACCACCTGATGCTAAATAGTCACAGCCCATAGACATCCACGTACAACCACAAACAAAACCGAAGAGCCATGAGCTCGAACGTATGTAGATGCGTTGCTACTCCTGAGGACTAAGAAGGTCGCCTCGCTTCAAAGAGTAGCCGGCAACCGCACCTCTACAATCGAAACACAAGTAATGCGTTACGGCGGATTATGAGGGCGGCGATGGTACCTCCCCGGTCGAACTATAGTTCTCCCTCCTTTTGACGTGTATGATGTGTTTGTCATGGTGTAAATGGTGGCATATTTTTACCACTCTTCACTTTTTCATATTTTCACAATGCACGCATTGAAATAGGTACCATTATACGTGGTGGTCGTGGTTGTTATGTAGTTTTAACAATAATGTTGTTAAAAATATATATATTTGAACCAAATTTACAAAACGGATTAAAAAATCACACAAATATTCTTCTATTTTATCCCTTCACAGGTGTAATTTTCAAAATTCATTTCTTAGTGCTTCTCAGACTACGTAAATGACCTATTTGCTAAATTTCCGGATTCTAAGATAAGCGGTTGCAATTGTACCGTAGTTTTATTTTGTATAAAATGTAGACTATAGTTCCACTGGGAAGTATCACCACGGCGGTGATTCTTCCCTCTTAACCCGTCGTGACGCAACTAAAATACTACAAGCGAGGCGATCATTTTAGTCCTCAGGAATAGCAATGCATGTACGTACCATCTCAAATAGAATCTTCAGTGCGATTTGACACAGTATATTATTTTAAGTAAAAAAAACAATTTCAAAGAAATGAATCCCCTATTTTACTACCTTTAGGGATGTTTATTTCTTTCATATTTTTTTTTCATTTGCAATACACAAATGAAAAAAATATAATAAAAAAAATTAATAAATAATTCAATTTTTATTTTTATTTCAATACAAAATGCATCGTCTATTTTCAACACTATGTGTATGTTTGCTTCAAAGGATCAGCACATAAATATGTCCTTACAAATAAAATATATACTCTTTCAAATTGGTCATTAACGACAGAGTTACGTGGCAAATAATATAGAAAACCCGTACTGGAAACTTCCTTTTTTAAAATCGGTTAAATATAATAATTTCAAATGTAGGGTAATGCGATGTACTGTGGCGTGCAGTTTACAATTATATTTATTTATCCGTAATAAGAGACAGTTAAAAAAACGTTCGAGTACAGTCGAGCACAGTGTTCGTTTCAAAAATATTTATTAGTAAGCGAATACAAAAGTGGATATACGAGTACATGCATTTATTGGATGTTCGCGCGCACAATGCCCGACGCCCGTGTTCGCCGCCGTATATTAAATACACTCGCGTAATTTAATTTAGTGCAACTCTGTTACGCAGGGTTGTCACTTTAATAAGTTAATTTTTATTTATTTAATTTTTAAGCTTAAATGAATTTTTGTTAATTATTTTATTTATGAGTTTTGAATATAAAGTTTATACTAATCTCATATGCTTAATAGTAATGTTTTAGCTATTATGGAAATAAAGAAATTAAAAGTAAAACGCGCTTATTTTTTCAGTTATCATAAGCTGAAGAAATGAATGCATGCGTGTACTATTACGTGCAAAACGAAAACTTGTTTTGACGTTGTAGCGTATAAATTATGTAGATAAGGACTAAGAGACTTGGAAAAGAAGAAGTCCCTCTAAAAAGACTAAGAACGTACACGTGATAGAAGAATAGTTCGAACGAGGAGGCACTACCGCCGCCTTCATAAACTGCTCTAAAGCAACTCTTGTGTATCAGTAGATAGGTGTGATAGCCAGGTCACTTACAAACGAAGCGATCACTTTAGTCTTCATTAGTAGCAACGCATCTATATTTAATAGACTTCAAGTAGAATTTTTGTTTTAGTAGAACTTTATGAACTTAGTTACACTTATCATCAGATAGACTGCACGTTCGTTTTCTACTTATATTTTATTAAAATAATGTCTATGGGTAGTAACCGTTTATAATGTGCAATCGGCTTATATTACGAAACTTAATGATATTATATGCATTACAAGATTGTTTACTATTTCCATCTTAATAAAACGACGAGGAAGCCAAAACTTTTAATAAGGTTCTCTGGAAAGTCCGATACAATTTTAAAATACAATAGATAATATAGAGCTATTACGTGCCAACCGCATCACAGCAATAAATAAGGGGTATCAAATAAATTTTGATTAATGGCAGCCCTGCCAGTAAGCCGTATGATTGCAATGCAATAGAATACTAATTCCTCAATCGAATGTACAGCCCCGAACACGCCCACATCGTTCTAAACTCAACTCTATTATTACGACATAAAGTTTAAATTCCCCTAATACCGTTAATAATAGGCGAACTAAACAATTGGTTTTATTGTTACCACCCGCCGTTTCAAAGTTTCTCGGTCCGCGCAGAACTTTAAAGTTTTGTGTTAGTGTAATTTGGACTTTAGTGCCTGGTGTTAGAGTCGACTTTACTCGGTAGGTGTCGGCAGTGAATAGGTGTCGTAAACAATTGGCACGGCGCCGGCAGGGTGGTATTGTCAGTATTGCTAATCACTTGAGCGGGTCGGGGGTTAATTCGGAAATATTCGGGGTTTTATTAAATTCGCCCCCGCGTTCGTCGTTCGATGACTTTTAATAGGATTGATATTTGAAAATTGAATTGCGTATTACTTTGTGTTCTGTGAACATTTATAGGCGGGAGTGTCGCGTTATTCTTCATATCCATTATATTTTTACTACGTGTTTGTTACAAACTTTAACCCGTGGCTTTATATATATATTTACTTATAAACCTATTATGAATCGTATAGCAATGCTTAATTTTACAAATATTTTTACGAAGGCGTTTATATTAACTATAATTATTTTTCACCATAGCTCAGTTTCAATTTAATATAGCGAGATTTATAACAAGAGAAGGGATATTTTTGTCTGTGTATCTAACTCCAAAAATTATTGATTTAATGCACCTCATTTATACCCAATTTTGTATTCAGAATGCTTTCTCTGTTTTAGCACGCTATATTATGTTTAAACTGAGAAATGCCTAAAAATAATGATAGTTAAGACAACTGTCCTTTTTAGCGATATTTTTAGTTAATTTTTAGTTTACTTATTGCTATAAAGTTTATAGCAGATATCTAACCTTACGATAGTTCATATATATTTTAAGAATAACTTTATGTTTAAACTTATGTTTCGCGGGCACGAGCAGGTGATCTATGGGTTAACCCTAGTAAGTCACATATTACAAACGTAAATATTAAAAAAAAAATCTATTAATTTAATAAAAATTTGGGCGTACAAAATATGCGATTTTTTAATATTAACTTTCTAATATGTTCATAATTATAGATATATTTTTTTCTAATTGACAAAATTTGCGGTAAATTAGGTAAAATGCCATGTTATTTAATTATTTGTCTCCTGAAAAAAAGGGTTTTTCAGCGAGCCCTATGGCTTGAAGCAGACGATATTTTGAATACTAAAACAAACTTCAAACACTAAGTTTTCAGTACCAATTAGTTAAGAGAGTACAAACCCTATAGGATTGAAAAAGGGTAACCAAAAATAGGTTTTTTCCAAAACTTTCATGCCTTGACCGCGGGCCCTGTTGAAAGGGACGGCGGCAGCACATACACTTTTTGTACGTTTTGGTCGGTATTTGTCGTCCGCCCACAGCGTACTAGCGGCTCGCTTTGTTGACTAAAATATACTCAGCTTTTTGTGTGCATCTACGTTTTTATTCAAAATCTGTAAAACAACAGATTGTTTACACAACTGGCTATTATTTAATAATTTTAACTAAACTTTAACAATTTCTTAAAGTAATCGATTTATTTACATGTTTAATTAATTGAATACTGTAGTTGGGGTAGAATCATAGTTTGACCTGGAGGCACTTGTAATACCACTTAAAATCCGTTAACCTGTATTGTCCTCCTTATAATATAAAAAGTAAAGAGGCTGCTAACAATGATTTGGTCGGATTACGAAAATTGATCATTCTCTTGACCTAAGCCCGAATATAGGCTGAGTTTTCACCTCACTTCAATACGGGGTCCCATACTTAGTGCACGTTTTATACCGGCAATCGAATGCCATCGTTGTATGTTTGATCCTAAATGGTGTCGCGACACTGCCATTACATTATTACGTCAAATTGTGTTACTTATTACCCGTGTCGTCAAAATCTCAACAAAATTAGTTAGAGCTCGCCCGGGTCGGTACCACCGCAACCTCATAACCCGCCGTAAAGCGACATGTTCTTCATGTATTGTGTTTCGGTTGGGGAGGTGTGGTTGCCGGATACACA
>DWON01003308.1:0-18311 GCA_018251015.1 Phocides pigmalion okeechobee
ACCTGATGTTAAGTAGTCGCAGCCCATAGACATCCACGTACAACCACAAACACGACCGAAATCCTATCTGAGCTTGACCGTAGATGCGTTACTACACCTGAGGACTAAGATGGTTACCTCGCTTCGAAGTGTAGCCGGCAACCGCACCTCTCCAACCGAAACACACGTAATGCTTTACGGTGGATTATAAGGGCGGCGGTGGCAAATCCACAATCGAACTATAGTTCTCCCATCTAAAAACTGGTATCTGCCTAGTGGTATCTGACAAGCCGGCGATTCCGGCGACTCCTGGTGTTGCAAATGTTCATCGGCGAGTGACTGTTTTCCCGTGACCTGACTGGGTATCAAAAAGCAGACTGGTCCCGTCAGGTGAGGTGACCCGTCTGCTTTTTCGTTAGACTAACATTTTAAAAAGGCCAAAGGCCATACGTTCAACTTGAAAGTGGAATGACGGATGGATGACGTGCATAGCGTTACTACTTCTGAGGACTAAGATGGTTGCTTCTCTTAGAATTGTAAGCGGCAACCGCACATCTCCAACCGTTACATAAGAACGGTTATACATTTGATTAAGAGGGTGGCTGTGGTACATCCGCAATTTAACAAACTTAAACATACAGAAAATCTATCAATCATTGAATTCGTCAATCAATCGTTGTCTACATTGTTTTTTAATCAATTTGCCGTCATAACTGATAGCTTCGTCGGGTAGTAATTTACACCTTTGTCGGCCAATCTAAAATAACTTGTATTTATAGTTAATAATTACAATAATGAAAACTTTAAAACTAATTATAATAAAAATCTAACTAAGATCTAAAGAGAGTACGTGCCCATACGAACATATTTTACTTAACCCTAAAAATAAATTTGATTATTGGAGTGGCTAGTAAATTTAACATTGCCTTTAAAATATTTGCAACAGTAAAATAAAATAATCGCACTTACTTACCAAAACCGCGGATTTAAACCACAAAAATTTATGGACAAAAACCTAATATGGCTTGTAGCACTTTCGAATTATATGCAAACCTACACGTTACATGTCACAGAGGCCTTAAGTACAAAAATAACTGATGGTATACAAGGAAAATACACTTAGCAAGGCAGCTGTGGGAGTAGCCAGCACAAATAATTTATTTCCCGATAACAACGAAATGGTATGTGTGTGGTCACATCAAAAAATAAATAAATGCCACATTTAAATAACAAGATGCGTAATTTGTGATGCTGATTACGAAGTTTATGGCTTAATGAGCTTCGTTTGGGACCGTTTGTAGACAAGACGGGAGCACGAGATTGCAATAAATAAATAAATCAATCATATAAAAATAAATAGGAACTTAAAAGTTAAAAAAAAATCGATTGAATCTTGATTCATAAAAAATTTTGATGCAAAGTTAAAGTCGGAAATGAAGATTCCATTTCGACCTTAATTTTGAAAATCGGGTAACCTAATTTTAAACCATAAAAAATTGATAAACTATATTTAATAAGATTTAAACTACAAAAACATTGGTACTCTTTTTGAACGTCAACAAACTGCCTCTATTACCGACTCATATTGTGTATCATTATAGAGAAGAGGCAGCGAAAGAAACTTCACATAATCAGCAACAAACAAAAAAATCTCATTACTTCAATTGCAGAAAAAAATCAATTCGTACTATGTAATGAGTAGAGTAACATGTACTTTTGTCAACGGTACCTTGTTTCTAATTGATACAACATTACCCACTATCAATATATAAATTAGCTGTATTAATCTACCGAGCATGCACCGGTTCTGTATAAGGCGGGCCGTGGGTGTAAATAAATGATTCCAAAGATAAAGGATATATCGACAAATGGACCAAATTTGTTTAAACTCAAAACGCATATCACATTCAAGAAGTCGCGATATAAATAATTCGAAAATATTGTAGTTTCGCCGTGGAAATAATTCTAACTAAAAACGAATAGTTTACGTCTCCCGTTTTGTATCCATTGGTATTCTTTCAAATGTAATTTGATTGGTCATAACATTACCTCAATTTTAGTTTACAGTGCAATAAGAATTTTATCGCATTTTTTTTTAATTAGGGATTATGCTTCTTTTCAAATTTCATTAAGACCAAACGGGAATTTCTTTCCATATAAAGTAGAAAATAGAATTTGGTTAATGAAGACGGTGTAACAGTAATAAATAAAAATATTGACCAAATTAGATGTTTTTTTTAAGTTGGTTGAAAATAAAAATAATTTACGTATTTATACGAAAAGAAGAGGCGTTATTTTAAATCTCAAATTTGAAATATCCATCCTAATAGCATGTTTAATATGCATTTTTATTTAAAATAATCTAACGCTGTGTAACAGAATATGTTGGGCAAACTTTTTACAAAAAAAGATTAATCTAGTAAGACGGCCATATGCATATTAATGTAAAAAAAACCATAAATCTAGAAGAAATCATGTGATTTGTCTTGTCACAGATAACACATAACTCGGCTATAATGTGTGATCAACTTTCTATGAGCAATTTAAATACCTCCGCGTTTTTAGGCGTGACTGCCGGCCATTTGGCCATCGTTTCGGGATTAATGGAGACAACGAAATGATCTCTCGTTTTTTTTTATCAATCTTTTGTTTTTATTCTGTCAGAAAGTGGCGATACAATAAGTTTCTGGTGACGTTAATCCGCTGAATAAATCGTGTAACAACACAAGCATTTATAAATAGCCGTGTTAAATTATTTCTTATAATAAAACCGTGGGTGGTCTTGTTTGGAGTAAAAATATTAGTATGAAAATATTGTTTGCTATTTTTAACAATGTACTTCGGGAATGACAAATCGAAGTTTTACTAAAAACACAATACCTACTCGAAGATAAGCAACAATTATTATGTTATGGAATACTTACTACGTACAGAATATTAGGTAGTATTCACACCATATTTCATTCCCAATGAATATTCCCTATATTTACACACTCACAGATGAATAAACCGATCTTAAAAGGCTAATATAAATTATTTCGATAGATTTCTGTTCGGCCCGGGTTCGAACTTGGAACCTTTTAGACCGGTTATGCAATGCGGAACGTAATAAATGTTCACAGAAAGTTCTCATGTGCATCTTTATCATTGGGTTACTAAGAATGTTTCTTTAGGTAAACTTATATTATTTGAACCGAAAAACAGTAACTACAGGGTTTAAATTCTTTTGTGAAAATTGAGATTTACAACAATATCTTTACTATTTTCAAAATTTCATTGCTAAAACGTTTTAACAGTCGTTAACGAGGAAATCCGTGGCCTAATCATTTACAAAAAAAAGTTCACTACAATAACTGTCAACCCACAGATAACGTCAAGGAATAAGACAAACGTCATTTTTATTTTTTTAATTTAATTGGGGTATTAACGGCGCTCAGATAAAGTCACTCTATACTTCCAAGTTTTTTCTTTTTCTTTTTAAGGCTCACTTATCAGATGGCTTACCGTTTGAATTTAAAGGTACGTCAAGTTTATAAGAAGTTTTAATAGACTAACGCAATCTGATCGCACCGGGAAAAAAGCATTAAAATAAATTTGTTGAATCGAATTCTTAACTCGGTAGGGATTGGACAATAACTTTCTTATTTTCAACCGTTATAATTGTTTTAGCGCTTCCCCTTATCAGTTTGTTTTAAAATTGTCTTTCGGTTGTTTTGTATTTAACTTAAAAATTGCTTATCATAACATTTTGCAAATTAAAAGTTTTAACTGTGTTTGTTTGTTTTTGTGTTATTTATAAATTTCATACTATTTAAATTCTGTACATTTATTTGCTTACTTACTATCTATTATGAAAAAAAGAAAGTATTTTGAAATCAATTCCAAATCTTTAAAATTTCGAAATAAGTCTCTATCATTGTAAAAGTGACATCTCTTTGCTAGAAACGTTATTATAAATAAAAAATCTTTAATCTTAATCCATTTTAAATTTTAATATTGTTAATAAATTTATCTAACATTGACATGCCATTGAGTATCATAAACAATGTTAGGTACTTAATTTACGCGTAAAAATGATTGTAATTTAAATTTTTTGCATGCCTTGTCAGGTGGAACTTGGAGAACCTACAAACCTTTGTAACCTACGTCATATCATGTACCCAAGTTCTAGCAAAATAAATATTTGAATTTGAAAAATATACGATGATATAGACGCCTGGTCAAGTAATCTTGTAGAATCAGTTAAGCCGTTTCCAAAATCTCACACGTAGATATAATCTTACGTCGCTTCATTGTAACAATAAAAATCAATAAATCCTAAGGTAAGTCGTGATGTTGTAATTTATCACAGTTAATCAAATGCCGATTTTATCGTTAATAGGTCATGGATAAAATAAATATCTTTTGACGGGATAACGTTTTTATTTAATAGAAGTAGCAATAGCGTTGCCGTCGTCTTAATGGTAAGTGACAATTGCTGTCCATAGACATCTGTGACTAACTTCATATAGAATACAAGTCCCACCTGAAGTTTTAAAGGTGGGAGAACTACAGTTCGACCGAGGAGGTACCACCGTCGTCCTCATAATCCGCCGTAAAGTCTTGTATTACGGTTGGAGAGGAGCGGTTACCGACTACACATTGAAACTAGACGACCATCTTAGTTCTCAGAAGTAGCAACATATCTACGTTCGAGCTCAGATAGGATATCAATCGTATTTGCTTTGGTTGGACGTGGATGTCATGGGGTGCGACTATACCATCTATACCAGGTGGTTTGCATGCTCGTTTGCTACTCTTCTCACATAAAAAAAGTTCCGCCTGAAGATGTATAGCTACTCTTGAGGACAATATCGTTTTGAAAGTGTAAATGTGGTGTGGTCTACCAGATTAGTCCGAAGATAAGAGTTAAAAAAGGGCTAAAACGATATTAAAAGTCAAAAATAAAAACGTTAACACGTATTGCGCAGAATTAGAGTGCCAAAAACAAAAAACGAAGCAAAATAATATAGAAAACACATTGTTTCCTTTTTTATATGTAGTCTGCATTCCAAAAATTAAACATAACGGTTTCTATCACTAACAGGTGGCATTAGTATCTGGATTCATCCATAGACTCGTTCCATCCATTCATCCACCGATCCATCGATACCATACCATCCATCTTTCCATCATTCTTTATAAGTGTAATTCTTGATAACTCAAGCCTATGGGGTTTTAGTAAACGTCACCAGTTCCTCCTTAATCCAACAGCTTTTCCTGTTTTCGTCAGGAAATTGAGTCGAGGATCAATGCTTGTTATGAAAGAGAAGTACTAAAGGAGCATACAGTCTACTTAATGGCCAATTGCCACTATCATCGACGTCTGCATTTAAGTCCACATTGAACAGGAGGCTCGGTGGAAGTTGATCTTAATTCGCTGTTTCTGAGGGCTAAGAACCTCTTCACATGTATCAAATATCTTTATAATTAAGTACTTGCTATTTTTTTTGTTATTAGGTTACTTGGATTAAAAATATTAGGTTATGAAAAGAAAATACACTGAAGTGGATCAAATAGGAGACGAAAAAAGGAAAATTTGGTCGCAACTCGCTATAAATCGGACGGAGGCTCTAATTCCTTTGTTTGCCAACCCGAAAACTGCGTCGGCAGCGCGCTAGCGAACCGATATTTCACTCGCTCACTCGTTCCCGATCGTGACGAGTTGGAAAGTGACAGATGACAGCATAGATCAAAACTCTTATTTCCCCGTCTTAGAGGTGGCATTCGTTTGCCGATCGTCGATACATAAGGCTGTGTTATGTGCCCGAGTTGGCAATTCGTGGCAAAACACCGAGTAGGTATACCTAAAGGTTTCCTTGTAACGATTTAGGAATCCTTACAAGTGTTTGCCAGTTTTTAGCAGCGATGTAGTTTGAAAGGATGTAAGGCAGACACGCTTATGTTACAGGGCGTTTAACTTAGTCCTCAAATGGTTTTTCATTGTAGATAAACGCCATTTTTGTTTGATCTTTATAGTAACAGTTTGACAGTTAAATTCCTATTTTATTCTTTATTATCTGTAAAAGGTTATATTATATAATGGACTTTTTTTAACATATCAAAATCATTTTATTATATAACGGGTACTCACGATAATGCTTTCAATTGGCTTGTGGCCACGACGATGATATTCGTTTAAAATCGTACATCAAAAACATTTTATATTTTTCAATAGATATCTTGTAAGTAGGTATGTATATGTAAGTATGATGTCATTTCATAAAAAACCCTTTTTATCACGATTTTTTTCGTATAATTTACAGTACGTGAGAATAAAAACATTATTACTATTAAGTTAGTATCAGTTTTAATTTAATTTGATTGTATTATTGATTAAAATTATCCAAGAAACCTAAATTATAGCGCCATGTAATGTACAAAAAAATTCTTAATATAGGTAATAGAAATACATATCGGTTAGGAAGGTACCACCGCCCTTTATGACCCACTGTAAAGAAATTCTTGCGATTCGGGTAGAAGTCCGGTTACCTCAGTAGGTCCGATTACATAAGTGGGGTACACCTAAAAGCGAAGCAATCATCTGACTCACAGATACGTACTACCTCCGACCGGACTTCAGTCCCGCTTAACGTCCATGGGGATGAGGAGCTGCAGCGACCGCTGAACATCAATGGCCTACACGTTCATTTGCTACTCTTGTAACATAAATAAACAACACAGTCCATCCATCAGCCTTTACATGTCTACTGCTGGACATAGGTCTCCCAGGTGCCGCCACTCTGACCGGTTCTGTGCATCCAATTAGTATCTGTGCATCCTTTATCAGGTTATCAGTCCACCTGGTTGGGGGACGCCCTTTGCTCCTTTTGCTTAAAAAAACATAACAGACAATTACTTAAAATGTATTTCGAAGTATTTGAGGACGCAGCGTACAACGCCATCTAGCGGCGGGCGGGGCGCGCTGGAGACCTGCCAAGAGCTTTGAAACAAGCCCTGGCATCATGAAAGCTCTGTGTTTAATGCTATGTATAAATCGCTTCCAACTATTACCTAGCTACATTATTTATTTAACGAACGTACAGAATAGGATTTGCTGGTTTTGGAATCAGTTTTGCTTCAAAGTTGGCGATTTTTTGTTTATATAAAATATTTCAAGTTATATCCAGATTTGAGTACAATTAACATAGACTCATACAAATAAATAATTTTCACGCATCAATATGATTTTAAAGTAACTTTTTATATAGGCTAAGATCTTTTTTGTATCCCAACGGTGGACACTGGTTTCATCCCACATTCCTACTTTACATATTGGTATGGAATAAAAACATAAAAATCCTTTTTTGGGTTTGTATAAGCTTAACTTAAAAACCTCTGAATTGATTTTGAGCTGACTTTCGCACAATTAGAAAGGACTTCACAGCGAGTGCTGTAGGGTACTTCAAAAATATTCCATCCTTTGTAAATATACTTCATTAGACTCGTAGATTAAGTTTATAAATTGAATAAAAACCAGAGACATGGACGCGTTTGCTAGTTTTACCTAACAACAAAAAATAAACCCAACTTTCGTACAAATATAAAGGACTTTATATTGATATAAGGACTAGTTTTATGATAGTCGAACTCATAACTCGTTGTCAAGCATTACTTGTGTTTCGGTTGGAGAGGTGCGGTTGCCGGCTACACTTTGAAGTGAGGCGACCATAGGGAGTGACATAATCAAGTTTTGTAACTAAAATATCTAGATAACCGAACCAAGAATTAGGGAAAAAAGTGTGCGTGGTATCCCATCTTCCAAAAAGACGTGAAACAACCCAAACGAAGCATGGTGTTGATCCAGTGACGTCACTATATGTCCGACGCACACAATGGCGCAGTACCGGTGTACATTAGCGATCGACGACACAATGGGTGATTTATCGCAACCGGATAACGGAGCCGGATGAAGGAAGGATTTTTCCGAGCCTCCCGCTCCAACTAAATTTAGTACCATTCTGACGGTTTAATTGTTACAATCATTAAAAATATACTTGTGTGCTTCGATCCATTACAATACCGAATAGATACATATTGAGGTAGGAAAGTGCAAAAGTCTAATGTAACAAAATGCACATTGCAGTAAAAAAAATGTATTCTTATTTCAAATAACTTAAAAAATCTTTAATTTTTAACTTAAGTTGTAATATGTAAGTTGTAGGGTAATTTGCTACAATTCTATTGTCGCTAATATTTTTCGCATATCCAATAATTAGATTTCTGTATTAATTTATTGTGATCCATTATTATTTATATAAGACCCAAGATGGCACCTCTTGTCGCTTAGCCTAATATGCTCTATTGTGATCATTAAAGTCTACTACTCTGTATTTGATGATTAACTTTTGGGAAAATGTAATATTTTTACTCAGGTATCTACTTCTCGGGTAATCGAAACATGTGGTTTCGATTACCCGGAACATAAAATAATCCAGGAATAAACATCTGAAAACAACGATGCAAAAAAATCATAAATAATAGAGAAAAAAAAGTGTCGCACACGTCCTATAAATCAGCTGATAGTTAGTTTTAAATGTTCGTTGTGTACAGTGTGCTCGGCCCCTAAGTCTGGTTGAACAGTTAATTAAGTTTCAGGTGGTTGGTACGGGAAGTAACGGCGAAGAAAATTGTTCAAAATTGATCAATTTGCTGCAATCTATAACAGTCTAGGCGGTGCAAGTGCAGTAGCATTCAACAGTGAGAAAATATCAGCTACTAGCTTTGCCCCGCGATTTCTTCCGTGTGCCGTTGTCGCCGCTAAGGATAATACAAGGAGAAAATATACATAGAATGAAACTAACTGTTAAGAAACATGTGATAAGGAGAGAAGTTATACGGAATTATATATTTTTTAAAGAAATATGTGATTCAAGAGTCCTTGTACATTATATTAACGCACTCGCTGCTGCCCGCGATATTTCCGTGGGCTTAAATTTTCGTTTTATTCCAAAATTTTTGACAGCAAATAATGTCAGGTACAAATAAGTAAACACTTATAACGTTAAAGTGGACATAACGCTTTTATTTATAGACCGATTGAAATGAAATAAAAACTATGAAATGAAAATGTTTAGTGAAAGTAACCGGAATACATTAGTGAAAAACGCATTAAAATCAGTTCGGCCGTCACTGAAATTAGCGCGCGCACAAAGACAGAAATTGAAACACCTACTCGTACATATTATTTTGAGTCCAGTTACATCATAAAGGTCCCTAATTATTATTCTCATAAACGTTTCACATGCAAACAGCCATAAGTTACAATTTTATTATTTGTATAAATACCTATTCTTGCAGCCAGATAAAATGGCGTCTATTAAAATACATCCAGCGGACTCTGGAGTATTATTCATGGGTTCGCCGTTCATTTTGAATAATTAAAAATTTGGCACGAGACTGCTCGTCCGGGTAATCAGCCGCCGCTGCGAATCACTATCTCCAGATAATGCCCGGTATATATCAAGAATTCAGATGGATAGAAGAGATTCATAGCTCTTACAAAGATATTAATCTCTTTTTTAACCCGAATATGTACTAAAATATGCTTCTGTTCATATCTTTTACATAACAGTTTTTAAGATAAAGCAACGTCATATCTTTTACAAAATTTCCTTTGTAAAAAATTAAGTTCGAAAATATGTATCTACTTTTTGGTACTAAAATAGTCAAAGAACATGCAGCTTAGCTGTTTGTAAGTGGTTGTTGGCTGGATGGTTCCTATTTCGCGCAGAGAATTGCGATCGCTATTTAACTTAGAATGTCGCTAGCGTTGACACCATGTCCCGTGGACACCGTCTCCATTTAGATTGTTCAGGTTAAGCTTTAATTATCACAATTACTTTTAATTTCTTCATTATTGTAAATAAAAATAACGTTTTACTAATCTAACGTCGTTATAAGTTAGTAATATATTGTTTTTGGTAATAAAAAATCAAAAGAAAGATGCTTCGCAAATGCTTCACGATAACTAGACACAACAACGATTGCTCAGCACAGAAGCTTCAGCTATTCGTGGAGTATTGATCCCGGAATGCAGACCCTAGACAGACAGACTTCACCGCAAGCTAAGTCTAGCTTTCTCGAAATTTTGGTACCTAACATTCTAGTTGTACAATATCTAACATTTCTTAGAAGCTATATCATAATGTTGTGTTTTGGACATGAAGATAATTTATTCCACCAATAATAAATAATAAATAAATAATAAATTCTATATGAGTACTGTAAGTTCATATATTTTATTTTAGTAACCCGTTTACTATTTACTAACACATCTTACTATGTACCGGGTACTCAAGATTCATGGTTTAGCCGTGACCACGAGCCATGCAACTGGTTCGGAATATCAGCAATCAAAACTCTTTATAGTTATTAATAGTCTACATATTTTGACAAAATAATTATATCGATATAAATTGCCATTTTCTCTTATCTTCTCTTATCTTAATGATCGGGAGTGGCAGTGCATCTGCGTAGCATATAAGAAAAGATCAGTCTGTAGGTTGGATGTATGTAGGTATCTATGGACAGCAACGACCACTTAACATCAGATGGTCTGTACATGTTTCCTATTCTCTATCACAAAATACAGAACCACACTAGAACAGACGGACTGACGACGATAGTACGCGAACTATATTTTAATTCTGTAAGTTCCAAAAGAAAACTACACTTTTCTACACACTTCACAAACGGAAACAAAGAAAAGCGTCACGAACAAAAAGGTCGCCGGAACTGCTCCAGCATCAAAGGGCGCAATAAGCGACGTGCCTACCTTTGTCACACTTTGACAGCCACTGCGTCTATTAAATAATAAGCGTTTCCACCTTACAAGTTACACTTTTCCTTATTCAATGTTACCGAAAACAGGATACATTATAGATACGGCGAGCAGACACGTACAAAATGAAAACGGGGGTCGGGAGAATGGGGGTGTATGGAAATGTTGGTCAAATATATCATCCGGTGGCTGACAGGCCAATTCTCTTATCGCGCGCTCGCTGCCGCCGCGCGATCTAAGCGGGCTTAGCTAATATAAAATGGTTTTAAATTCAAGTTTAATTCCGGGCTATCTGCGCCCAACCCGTAAATACCCGGCCCGTAAATACACGGCCCACATACAAAAGGCCCGATTTACGCGTTTGACGGCAACCGAATATTTTAGCAGGATTAGAACGAGTTACGCGTAAGACGAGAACGGATTTTAATAAGGAGAGGACAATTTACGATGTGGCCGTGTACCGCTTTTTGGGTTCCGCTTTTACGGACCGCTTTACGTACTCGTTATGGTGTTCCGATAGACTGGATGTGAGAGATTGGAGATATCGACGGTGAAATGAATTAATGTTGTAAATTACCAAAATGCGAATCTTTCAAGAGCAAAAACGACTTTATAAAACATAAATGCATATATTTTTTCTTGGCGCCAAGCCGTATGGGCACGGTCTCCCTTTAGATTGGTTAGGTTAGGCTTTTCCTATATTTAGTTTTAAGGTTTTCATTATTATAATTAAAATGTAAATACATTTTAAAATCAAAAAAATATAGCTTCGAAATTTTTTATGTTCGTCCGAACATATACGTTACGTGCCCTTTTTTGAAAAGAATTTCGTCTTTTGAAAATATGTTTTATGGGTTACTGCAAAAACATAAATATATAAGATTAAGTTGACGAATAAATGAGATTCTTGACACAGTATTTTTACTTAATAATATGTAATAATTGTACGATAATATTGTATTTTATATTATTATGTAAAATATGAAATATTTTTAACCTTTCAATTATCCTAATACTCCTGATACTCTATATCCATTTCAATCTCTAGGCTGCTTTTCAGAAACTTTCGTTTATTTTAACTTTCCTTTTCAGAAATTTCAGAAACATCTGAAAACTTCTGCGTATGTGAATTGCACAAACACTTTTTGGTTTTTTGATGAAAAATCTTATTGAGATATCTTAAAAATCTGTTTATTTTCAAAGTATACTAAACGATACAAGGCTGAATAATACGAATTTAACCTAATATGGCGGAATGTATACGTAGGAATACTGAATAATGCCGTATTAATAAGGTGTATCAATAAATATGATGGCAACCCTTTCAGTGAGCGCGTTTCACTTCGGGTAACTGGTGTTTAATAAGAGGATGATAATTTAGCGCCGCGCAAGATGGCGGCTCGGGTGCGTACATTATAAACTTGGTTCATATTCGTTACGTCGGAACGCAGCTGTGCGATGGAGTTGTGTGGGATTGCCGTGGATTATCCCCTCAGTTTGTGTTTATATTTTTATATACTAACCGACCAGGCCAACTAGAAAATCGTGACGTCATACGCAAGTTGCCCAGATAAATAAACTGAAATTACACGTCATTTCAACATTTTGCCATATAACGGGTACTCACGATTAGCGCTTTTTAATTGCCGATATTCAGAATCAGTTGCATGGCTCGTGGTAACGACTAAACTGCAGTTGGGGGGGGGGGGGGGGGGACTGTTAACGAACAATTTTGTCATCATTTGCAAAGGTCAATCGCCGTTTAAAATGAAAAAAATCCCTGATGATATTAATTTAAAAACGAATATAATTAAAGTGATATTTTTGTCATTCAATATTTTTTTATAAAAATCGATGAAAGTTAATATCATTGTAGTAACACCTCTAACCGATTTTAGATGGGACTCCAGTTCCAGAAGTGGTGAGTCACAGATGTCGAGGCGGCAGCAACCTCATGACATGAGGTCAACTTACTCTTTAAGAGAAATGTATTTCGGACCCCAATTAAGATACCAAACAACATTTGAGGTCGGCTACAGATTTACGGTTCAACTATTTTAACTATTCTATTCTATTCCTGGTTGCAACTTAATAACGTTGCAACTCAATCTAATAATGATTGGTCGCAAGCTTGTTTGCTACTTCCATCTGTTATCTTATTTATTCATTTTACTGTTTTCCATTATTTGTTTATCGCTTGCGATATGTTTGTATGTCAGAAGGCTTCTTTGAAATACATACAAGAATAATATAATAATTATTACATCTCTCTGTCTGTTTAGACCATGGACATAGAAAAATTTAGACATTTTAAGAAGTTGTTGATTACGCTCTCGTCATAGTCGTATTTATACACAATCTAATTAAAAGAAGAGCAGTTTTACTTCAATTTGTAGGTGACATAAAGATCTTAACTTTTTCATGGGCAGAAGTACATAAATTATAATAAAAAAGGAGCAATTTTTCTTCAGTTTGTAGACGACATAAGCATCTAAACATTTCACGGGCAAAGCAGTGGGTTAATACTAGTATACTTACTAACTAGCAGTATAATAATAATTATTGTTATTGATTTTAGCAAAGTGTAACGCCAGCAAACAACCCAAGTGTTGGATAAATAAGGCGGAGCCCGTAAAATTGCACTAGTAGCGTCAGTTTACAGCATCAGGACATCATAAAGTGCAAACAACGGCGTTTTCCATTACAATATGTTTACCGATCCGCGGCGCATTATGTATGTTATCCTGCTACCCTGGTAGGACGAGCCGCTGAATTTATGAGACGCCCGCAAATATTTGGGCGCTAGAACCCGCCTGACAACGGGAAGATTGTCGACTGTTTACACAATACAGTATGCTAATTTTTCCAACCGTATTCCGTTCGCCACTTTTGTGCTTCCGTGTTTCGAGAAATAACTTTGTTTTTTGACAAACAAGTGCTTAAAAATACATGGTTTCCATATTTTTTACACATTACGTACAAACCAAGAGAATTCGTTCGATGAACGTCGGATTCTTATTTTTAATCACAAGTCCATAAAGGTTATGCGTTGAACTTGTAAGTTTGTATGTATGTCCATACCTATGAACCTGCCTTAATACTAAACTTTTTCTTATTAGTTTATATGTTGGCAGCTAAGTCAATGAATCTTCAGCGTTTTTACAGTGGGGTCTTCATTTTTGTTTTTCTAAGTCTAAGTCGTACTGATATAGTATCATGTTAGTCGGTAGTATTTTTTCTAAACATGTCGCTTCCCTATTTCCGTATTTCGGTGCGCTGTGACGTTTAGTGTCATTAAATCTCGTAATAGGATATCATAAATCGCGGGAGGTGGACGGAGCGGCCGGCCGGGCGGCTGTCATCGTTTGTCAGGGCATTTCACGCATTGTTGGCGAATAACGCAGGCATTGTGCGCCGCTGGACGCGTGACGTGACGCGCGTGCGATATGCTTTGGACGGTCATGTCGCCCTGGTACCGCTATGTCATCTGACGACTGTAACTCACAATTGAATAAGGAAGGTTGGCCGGTTTGTGCGTTTCATACCGGAATCTATTCTTTATGGGTTTGTGTTTTACGTAAGCTTATCTTAGTTTTCACTGATCCACATAAGAGCAGTCGACTGTGCTCCAGACCATTAGATATGGTAAGACTACTTTAGTAGCACCACATTAGTTTGCAACCAAGGGATAATAGTTTAAAAGAGAGTTTGTAGGAGATGATATTTTTGAAATTAATTTTACTTGCACGAAAACGCAGTTTTGCAAAAATCATATTTCAGTTTGTAATATATCTTATAGATATACATTCTGTTCAACGCAAACAGACAAATTATAAAATGTTTTATGGTCTTGTATTGCGAAAATTATGTTAGAGATTACAATCCTCAGAATTAATTTGGTCTTTAAACAATAAGTTATCAAATACAATCTAAATTCCTTTGATTTGCCAATTCAGATACGCAGCTTCGATTAACGATAGATATCTAATTAGAATTCGAGAAGAAACACTAATTACATTTTAAGTAACATATGATGTACAGACAAAAACAATTAACGAATGACAATTCTGTTTTAGGTAAGGATACAGAGAAACAATGCAGGTAAATGCAGATTTGTACAATTTTTAAATAATACCTAAGGTAGGTAGGTACCTAAAGAGTTACTGAGTACCGTCAGCTCTCTCTGCTGCTTTCATTTGATTACCAAGATTAAAAGCAATCCAAGCAACGGAAGTGTTATCCTACCCCCATAAGAAGGTTCATTTGCCCCATATATACTGTCACCCAAAAAATCGACATACAGAAGACGATGAGCATAATTCTGTGACGATCGATGGTCCAACTATCAGCTCGGTAGCAAAAAAAGTAATACTGATTATAGGGGTCATATATCGCTGCTGGATCGAAATTGCGGTTGATACTTCTTCAGTGGCAGTGTCTTCATGTCCTCCACCCCGGCTCAGGGAATTCATCTTCAGGCAGTGGTACATCGTCATTTTTAAATCGTTTGAAAGATATATCTGAAGTAGCAATAGAGTTGTAGTCATAAAGTTCGTTCCATTGGAATTCCGGAGACGCTGTCTCGTCAAAAAAATGTTTTGCCCAAATTGGAATACTGTTATTTTTTTGCGTATATTTGTCCTTTCGATATAGAATGTATTGCTCTTCGTCGTCATTCATTTAAAGCGATTCGAATTTGAATGTTTATTTATTGTCTTCTACAAAATCATAATAATTACGCTTATTTCATTCAAAATCGACTGACACATTTATACTTCAAGTCTATGTGTCAAGTTTAACATATTCTTGACGCTTTAAGTCAATTTAAAATGAATTGAAAAAATATTTGAAATATTACTAGTGTAAATAATAATTTTAAGAAAAAAACCTATTTTAAAATGTCCTAAAAGTATTGGGTAAAATACAGTTACGCCGATTGAAGTGAAATAAATGAGAACATTACAAGACTAGCGCAATAACTCCGTAACTTTTTACCAAATTTTGAAAATACCAATTGGACAAAGAGTGAGCTTGTGAATGTCGTGAAATGTATGCAGGTGGTGCGATAGCCTTTGAGTTGAGTTCGAAGCCATTTCATTAGTGCATCCTGTCAGGATGAAGAAAAGGATGCAGTTCTCGTATCCTCAACTAAAGGACAAGTGGAGTAGCGTCGGAGAGCAGATTGCCGACGTCCGGACGCGCATTCTTGGCGTCGTTTCGAGCGATGCAATTTGAAAATGCGTTCTGGCTTCTACGAGAAATTCCTTACTTGTACGTACTATGAATTGTTTTTGTGTTACATTTAAAGGTAATGAGGGAATTTTCAAAGAGTTACGTTATCTTTTACGTAAGTTAAGTGAAGTTGCATTTAAGGTATAAAAAAATGTTTAAAATGTTAATTACCTGTAGGTGTATTATATAATTACCTGTATTGCAGTCCATTATTGACAATTTTTTTGTTCTGTCTCAAGATCTGTCTGTCCATAGACAAAAAACATGATATCGTACACTTTTTTATTTGTCATGGTGTTATCAAATTTGACTCTATTATTGCATTTGTCAGTTTACGTCTCTATTCTATAATTAGTAGCTTTATAATAGTTTTTTTTCTTAAAGTGACAAAGATACATTGTTCTTGATTCGATTATGTAACAGCCCAAAAGGTTCTATACCTACGTACGATCGAATTTATCTTCCAGTTGGACGAATAAAAAATATCACATAATACGGACGGTTGAAAAAAAACAACAAATAACATCAAATATGTTCGGTATGCGACGTCGAGATCACATCAGAAATTTAAGCCTTCAAGAACCGGGCGGTTAAAAAGAAAGAAAAGATTGGAAAGAAAAATAAAAAGATAAAGGTAACTAAGCTGACCCCGCAGTCGCACGCGTAAATTCGAATCAAGGAATCAAATGTCAGTTTATGAACACAGTTTTTTTTCTATCTTTTATTGGTTGTCGATATCTGTGTGACGCAGCGGTAGGTAAGTGTCACTTGGAACAATTTGTTTCATCTGTTTTAATAATCGAGAGAACCGACAACGTTTTTAATTTATTTTATTGAAATATCTCACGAATGTAACAATAGAATGTTATATTTGTCAAGAATGACACGCGTGGCGTAGCGGTAACCATACCAGTTTTCCCGGGCAAACGATTCTTGGCTATTCAGTATTTTTTATATAAGAAAAGTAGAAAATAAGCATGCAGGGCACCTAATATGAAGTGGTCGAAGTAGTATAGACATTTACATACAACTTCCAACAGGACTGAAGTACTATCTGAGCTCGTGGGATGCGTCGCTACTTCTGAGATTTAAAATGGTCGCCTCGTTATAAGTGTAGTCGGCAACCGCACCTCTCCAGCCAAAACACGAGTTGTATTACGAACTACGAGGACCTCAGTGGTACCTCCCCGCTCGAACTATTGTTTTACTTGTAAAATATAATAGGTGTACCGTTGGTACCTTTAGTCGAAAGAACATCCATTTTTAGAGATATTTTCTGAACCACGGTACAGAAAAAGTAAAAAAAAACGAACTACATATAAAAACAATTTGATTGCCCGTCCGTTGCTTGTTTATTCTGGTTACGCGTGGAATTATAATTATTAATAGCACTTTTTCATCTCTACTATCCGAAGCACATCGTGTTACTAAAAGAACTAACTAACTGTGTTTGTGATTATGATAATTGCGCTTAACTTATCATGATTAAAGATAATAAAGGAAGTTACGTGTATGTAGGTTTAAGCGCGTTTTTGTTTAGAAACTAAATCATATTTTAAACATAATTAACAACTAAAAGGCTTACTTATATTTACTAGGTTTAAACTATGGGTTTATGCGCCAAGCTTCTTTGTCTGCTGTATACTTCATAGCAATATCATTAAAAATTATGCTTCAAATAATGATTATTAATAATTTTCACATTAATCTGTTCTAATTCAAATTCAATAGGTTATAATAATTATAAATATTTTTTTACATTGCTCAATGTAATTCAAACTCAAATTTATTGATTGTAATTAATTACAAGGTACTTACATATATTTAATGAATGTCAACAGTTAATCGGCTTCTAGCGCCTGTTGGCTAACCTTGACCGGGAGAAAAAGCCTAGTCGAATCATCAAAACAAAATCATTTTCGTCACTTTCAAATGTCATTTAACTGAGAAAATGCTGTCATGTCGATAATTGGAATACGATTCTCTTGATTTTTATCAGTTATTAAAATGCGTTTCATATTGACATGTTTACCTTCAAAACAAGGAATTTACATAGATTTGTGTAAACCCTTCGGCATGGTGAAATTTTCTTGCTAAATGCTTTCATGTCGATATATTTTTTTTCTTATGAAAGAGTAAGAAACGGGCATGCAGGCCACCTGATGTTAAGTGGTCGCTGCAGCCTATGGACAGCCACGTCTAATCTCAAATAGAACAGAAGTTCTATTTAAGGATGGACACGGATGCGTTCCTACTCTTGAGGACTAAGATGGTCGCC